>JAQGCP010000274.1:0-18725 GCA_034699885.1 Acrobeloides thornei
TAAAATTTTATTTTTGTGGTAAGAATTATTTTTCTTGTATTATTCATAGATTTTCATATTTAAATTATCTTGCACGAAAGACAAAAATATACAAGGCACGCGACCAACAACATTTTTTATGTTTTTGAAATTCCTTGATTCATTCCTTATTCATATGTACATTTGAATTTTTGTTCATTTTTGTGTTGCACATTTTCCTCTTGTTTTGCATCCATCGAAACTTGATACTTTTTCTTCTTCTTTTATTTTTGATCAAAGTCCAATTGAATTCGCTTTTTGCACGACTGAGAATGAGGGTGGAAAGCGAAAGAATAAAAGATGACCATTCATTTCACACCGGCCAGTGTCCGTCAACAACAGAGACACACGTTCGATGAAATGTATGGATATGCAAGGCTAGTTGGTAGGATCAAATCCGATGATGAGATTGCGATCGCACCTTCAGCCTCGTGAGTGAGGCGATAATTGAAAAATTTTTGGAGGCTGAAAAGAAAATTGCATAGTTTATGAAAATGACATAAAAAGCTAATAAAAACATTTTGTATTGTATTTACAATATCGGAATATAGGTTGCCAGATTACAGGGTGTGCGGAAATTATCCGACCCCCTATAGTAAGGTATATCTAGATACTTTTTTCTGAACAACAACCATACTTGATGTCATTTTAAAGCTAAGATTGTAAGCTTTGCACTTTCCATTTTATGGGACTACGATTTTTTACGGCCCTGCTCAGGACGTAAAATCTGCAACACCGGCCCTGCCTATTTTTTAGGACCGTAAATTGCTTGGGTCACGACACTCCTGGGGGAGGTGATCATTTGCTATTTCCTACGGACAATTTTTGAAAAGGAGAGGGAATTGCCCACATTGCACTATTACTAACGCCGCTACTGGTGGGTATACAATTTTAATTGCACATGAATGCACTTTTATAATTTATAGTTTTGCAAATTTTCGCATTTTTAAAAATCGTGTTGCGGCTGCCACAAGCCAAAGCGTAAAACTATCAATCTGATCATCCCCATTAGTGAGGAAAAGATTTTCTTCCGTTTAGACAGACAAAATGGACATATAGTCGGAGAGAGATGGACAATCGGTCGGGAGAAGTCTGACCGGTTCGAGAAGGTGCCAACAGCAGGCATAAGGAAATAAGAAGGAAGAAAAAGAGAGAGGCTACACTTCGCTCTTACGATCTTGTGCAAAACTCGCAGCGGGCGGTGGGAACGCCATTGAAAGCCGGCTGTCTGATTTTGGCGGAGGAGAGGTTTGAGGTCACACACTCGACAAGTCCAAATATGAACAATACCTATCGTGTTTGTTGTTTATTTATAGGTTCATACGGAACAAAAAGTTGTGACATTGACAGTGACAGGTTTTAGATTATAGGTTTATAGTAAAAATTAAGATTATTTATGCAAAAATAATAGTTACTTTTTGATGATTTTTGGTAAAAAAATTCATTTTTTAAATTAAAAAATAGACAATTTTTTTAAAACTTATCAAAATTTGGTTCTCCAATGGCGTAAATTTTTTAATTTTCCAGGAACTGCTTGTCCATCCCCTGTGGCGTAGAGAGAAGGGTCGAATAGAAGGGAGGGGGGCGGCACTTCCCCAAAAAAGGCTGATTTTCCCTAAAAACATAAGGGGGACCCTTGTGTATGGGATTTTTTTAATTTTGACCCACTAGAGGGCATCTGCATCCCCCTGCTTACGCTACTGCCCTCCCATAAGCTGTGAATCTAACTATTTCATTTGTGATTGGAATCTTTAAAACGAAACAAACAAGAGTTTCTTTCGGTTTCGACTTTTTGGGTTTTCTATTTCGGTTTAGCTTGATCGGTTTTGGTTTATACTTTATCGTTCTTGACCATTCGGTTTCGATTTTGGCTTGACTGTTCAGTTTTCAAACGTTCAGATTCGGTTTTGATCTTTTTCGGTATCGATTCGACTTTTTTCGGTTCCTGTTTTCAGAAACTCTATCTCACCCCAAGCAAACGAAATTTATGGATGGTCCTTAAAAATGTAATTTTTTGTCAAAAAATCGCATTTATGACAAAAATTACATTTTCGGTTCGGTTTTTGACGATCGGTTTCGGTTTTTTTCGGTTTTGAGTCGATCGGTTTCGACTTTATCAGTTTTGATCGATCGGGTTCGGTTTTTGCTGTACAGTTTTCAATCATTCGGTTTCTGACCTTTTTCGGTTTTGACATTTGTTGATTTTGTTTTCAGAAACAATAAAATAAATGTATGTGTTTTTCTTATTTTGGTTGTTTTCGATCTTCATTTTCACAATTTTTTGTTTTTACACTTATTTTGAGTTTAGTTTAACCTTGTATTTCTTAGTATTTTTCTTCTTTCTTTCATTTGTTCATAATATTCGCTCAATTAGCATTAATTATGCCATATTTCTTGAATAAATAATTTATTTATAAAAATTTCTTGGAAGAATTTTCTTTAATCAAGCCATGTACTCAATTAAACAAGGAAATTTTTCATCAGTAACATGTAAAACAAGTACTCTTGTGACTTATGATTTTTTTGTATATTTTATGCTTGCGTGTTAGGAAAATGTGATTCATTTAATAAGAAGATTTAATCAGTTTTAATAAATAAGTAGACTGGTAACCCTACAATTACGTAAGCTTAATTAAATTTTGACGTTTTTCCGGCATACGAACCTACATTTCTAGGTCTAGGTACGTGCATTCTATAATTTGTGATACTTTGTAAATTGATGATGGACAAAAAATCCAGATTTGGCGATTTTTTCAAAAAATTTCAAGTTTTTTAATTTTCACCAAAATAGGAGGGTTATATGCGAAAAATTGATTGCATGCATTTCCGATTGAAAACGCTTCCCTGTATTAGCTTATTTTCACTTCAAAACACACATCTCTTTTCTGAATCAGTGTCAGGGAAGCGTTTTTCAAGTTCCGGCAATGTGCGCAATCTATTTCTCCCATAGAAATACCCCTATAGGGTTATTTTGGTGAACTTTTTTGTGGACTGGGCTCATTTTGGCATGCGGGGGAGGGTTCTCCTCGAAATTCGGGAACTGATGGTTGTAGTAGCATAATTTCATCCACCGGAAAGGGTCTCCCAAAGCCCCTTCCAAATTACGCAACTGGATGGTTGTTTGATGCTGCATAGTCCAACGGTTAGTATTCTGTTTTATAGTCTTATTCACGAGAATAGCGCAAAAAAAGTTGGCGTATAGCCCGTCTCAGCTGGAGTGAAAAAAAAAGTTGGGATCCCATAGTACAGTGGATAAGGAAGCCGATCGTCAATATGACAAGTTAAGCAATATTGGGCCGCATGTTCTTTGCCGCTTTTTGAAAAAATTTATAGAAAAACAGATATGGTTCATCTTATCCAATCTATGAAAATTGTGATCCCCAGTCCCTAATTTTTACCATTTCTCGAATATTTTATATTCTAAACAATTACCATAAAAGGTAAACTTCAGTCCTTAATTGCAACCTTTCGATAATTTATCTTCATCAAATCGACGATAATCGTTCTAATAAAATATCCCTGTTCATCATCTTCTTCTTTCAATTGAGCCGTCGGATCGTTTGTGCAATACGCTCTTGGCGCATACCACACGGGTGGCGAGTGTCCGTCAAAGTTTCTCGTTTCTCCCCACCGAAACCATCCCCACTCAATGCTCACAACGATAAACAAACTTGTGCAATGTCTGAGCGCGAGAACAACGCAAATTACAAAGGCATTCCGCCGGTTGGTATAAGGAAAAATTTGTTTAAGTTGGTGAATAATGGCTCAAAAATGGCCACTTGATGTAGGAATAAGGAAATTTAATGTGGGAAAAGTTCGAAGGATGCGAGTAAGAAGCTTAACCAAATGCATAAAACGATGTAATTTTTATACATCATTAAATTTTGGCGCGACTTTTTTGCTTTTAAAACTTTGTTTTTGATGAAAAAAGTTTTTGGTTAAAAGGATTTTTCTATTTTTCGCTTTCTGAATCTATATTGCCTCATCGCAAAATTTTTATACTACTCGTCAATTTTGATTTGCAAACTCCACCATTGTCTGCGCGATTGCCTCTTTGAAATTCCGGATACATCCCAAACCAACAACCCACTTCAAATAAAACTTTCAATTCATGCACCAGATAGTCAAGTATCCAAATAGTCAGTTTGCGAACGATGCATCTCGTTTCTCAACGCAACAATAACATACAATTCCAGAACCGGTGGATGAGTGAGTGAAAAATGAGTGACCGTTGCTTGAAATGTTCTATTGATGTTCAATTGACGAGCGGAATTTTTGCGCTAAATTAAGTGGAATCGGTGATCGTTTAAGGAGAAGAAAAAAGTATTGACTAATATAGTTTTTTTGGATGAAATTTATACAGAAGAGTCCTTCATCTCTCTTATTGGACAAAAGTCAGTCAAAAAATTAAGGACTATTATATTGGGACCACGAGTGTACTACCCCCAAGCACGTAGCAAAGGGGCAATCCGGACAATTGCCCTCCCCCATCGTAGTAAAATTGAAAATTTGTCCTAATGGCCTCCCTTATGTTTTAGGCCTAAATTTTTAAATTTTTTTCAAAAGTCATAACGGCCCCAATTATAATTTTTCACCAAAAATGACCAAAATTTATCATAAAAAAACGCAAATTTTGTTGAAAAATTCGAAAAAACTACCTTGGTCCCTCCCCTTCACAGTTGCACAACCCCGGTAAAATTCGACCAAGGGTAGGTCATGGGGTAGGGAGGGGTGGGTCATGAGGTGGGGAGGGAGTAGGTCATTGAGTGGAAGGGAGGTAGGCCATCGGTCTCCGGGAAACCAAGAGGATTGCCCCCTCCTGTCCCTGGATTCTTGCTACGTGCCTGCCGCCCCCAAAAAATTGGGGGGGGGGTGGGGATCGTTCGTTTCACCCTGACTCGTCTATTGGAACGAACGCAAGGAGGCTTCACAAATTTTTTGTCAATCCCATTCCCTCTTTTCTATGTTAGAAGAACAGGATCAGATGCCCAATTTTTGAAAATTTGATAAAGATATCAGATCTGCTTTTGTTTCTCACTCTGAAACTTTTTTTATACTATTTTTGCCTTTTTCAAATATGTTATTCTTTGCTCTTCTTAAACCAAACATCTCTCAAATGTTTCTTTTTGACGAGCTTTTCTCGCTTCTGTCCACTCGCCGATGGACATTTTTTAATGCAGAAAAGTACGCGACGGGACATTTAATCCGATTTCGTTTTTGATTCTTCTTCCAATAGAGTTTTTTTCGCTTTCTACTTTTCGATCGCGAGCCTCTTCATCAAAGAGAATTGCAGCTTCTTCGCACAATTTGGACTGTTTTACTTCTTTTCAATTGTCAAAACAAGTTTAATGTTTAGAGGAATTATTTTTAGATACTTCGTGTAGATACTTTTAATTAAAACTTAAAATAAGGTATTTTGGAACATCTGTGATTTGTTCATTTTTTATTTAATGTACTGGGCGATCAAAAAAGTGGATTTTTGTGACCCGAAAATGTATTGGCCTAAAAATGACCCCTCTAGGGGTAATTTTATGCAGGGGATTGATTGCGCGCATCCCCAAATCCTGAAAACACTTCCCTGGGATCTATAAATCTATCGGGAAAATGCAAAATGGAAAATTTTTGAAAAATGTTGGAAAACTTTTTATGGCTGAATTAAAATGGGAGGATCTTTTTATTTTAACTATTTGGACACCTTGCCGACATTTTGCAACATACTGTATCAAAAAATTTCTCACCGATTTTTTAGATTAAGGGAAAAATTGTGCTTTTGAAGCGAAAACGATCGTTTTTCGCATTTTCAAAAATCCAAATCTTCTCTCAATCGGGGTCAGTGAAATATTTTCAGGGTTCGGAAATTTGAGAATTGCTTCCTCGCACAAACTTACTCCTATAAACATAAAATTATCCTTAGACAATAAACTTCCGGGTCAAAAATCCACTTTTTTGGCACACGCTATATTTCTTTATTACAATACTATTGTGTTTTGATCATATTACACAAACATTTAGAGTTTGTAATAAGGTGACAGGATATTATAACACAAGATTGTTCTTTATGGTATGTCAAATTTTTAATCAATAAACTTGATCTAGAATACATAAATCACTTAATCTGTTAAGATTCAATTTTTTTCCATTTTTTACTTATTAAAATTTTTTATTCATTAAGCCAGCGGCGTATTAATTTACCCTCAATCAGAGAAGGAGGGGTAACATTAAGGACTAATCTCTGAAAATGTTTTTGCCAAAACAGCCTATATAGGGGTAAAATCATGTGAAAAATCGATTGCGCGCATTTCTGAAGTGTGAAAATGCTTCCTTGACCCTAATTTAGGGAAATAGATGTGTGTATTGAAGCGAAAATCGAAAAACTTTGAAATTTCTCCCTCAAAATCATATTTCTGTGCGTAATTTCATACGGGGAATCTATTGCGCGCGTAATTTCATGCGGGGAATCGATTGCGCGCATTCCCGAAGCTTGAAAACGCTTCCCTGATTCAGGGTAAATTAATACATGTTGAATTTTTGCTTCAATACATACTCTTATTTCCCTGAATCAGAGTCAAGGAAGCATTTTCAAGATTCGGGAATGCACGCAATCGATTTCTTGCATGAAATTACCCCCAGAAATAAGATTTTGAGGGAGAAATTTCAAAATTTTTCGATTTTCGCAACTCCGCAAGCAATATCTTTTCAAAATTAAAAAAATTTTGCGCTTCGTCTACAGGCGCGGGCCTTCGAAACAGAGGCCACCGACGTGCCGAAATTTTTTCTTGCGAGCGAAGCTTATTTTGAATTGCGGGTTGCGGGGGATTCCCCAAACAGCATTTTCTCTAAAAATGTCTAAAATTGAAATTTTGGTCATTTTGATGAAAAATTTTAATGGGGGAACATTAGGATTTTTGTAATTTTTTCAACAATTTCTAAAAATTCCCAAAAATTGTGATCGGCCTCGGGATACCGAATTCGCAAAAAATGACCATTTTTATGATCAAAATAATTGGGATATCCCGGGATCCCATCATTCCTACATAAGAGGGTCCGCACAATTTTACTGCCTTCAAATGGAATGGAAGTGAACGAAGTTTTCTGTTCTGGGCTCCCTAACATATGTGCGACACTGATCCACTACCCAATTTGAGAAAAGTAGCCTTCCACTCCAATGGTGTAAGCAAGCGAGTAGGGGGGCATGTGACCCCCTAGTGGACCAAATTGAAAAAATTTTCTACACATAAGGGCCCCTTATGTTTTTAATAATTGTGTTATAGATATCTCTAGTTTTCATAGCTAAATAATTTATAATATTTATTTCGTATTAAATTTTTATTTGCATAAGATTTTCCTCCTTTTTTGCATAAATAATACTTTCCTTATACATTCTTAATCTTCCTTACCCCTTAAAAATCCTAAAAAATTCAAAATTTCTCCTTTTTTATATGTGGTTGTACACTGTTTCCTTATTACACAAAGGTGTTTAACAGACTCGCCCATAATCTCTTTTGTGGGTGACATTTTTATAGTGTGAAAAGTCGGTGGGTTTTTGATGCGCTGGTTTGTCAATAAACTCATATTTTTACCTGTAGTTTATCAAAAAAATGTCAACAATCCTTATTCATCTTTCCTTCAATTCCTAAATTCAGTACCCTTTGTTGATTCATAAAGATGGAGCCAAAAAATGGGGTTGCTCTCTTAATAGTTGCTCCTCTCTTAATAGGCAAAAGAAATATTTCTTAATCTTTTTGATCAATTTTGAAAAGTACAACAAAATTTTAATTTTTATGCTAATTTTTTCAAGAAAAAAGTTTATTATTATGCATATATTTATTTGCAAGTCTCATGTCCGCTTTGTTAGATTTTTATTGCATGGTTATTAATATTATGTGACCTCGCATAATGCGAGAACTATTTTAGGATCTTGTTTGCAAAACTTTTGATGTGACAAATTTTTAATTTGCTTCACAAAATTGTTTGTTTTAGGAGTTTATTTTTTGAAGCCAAAAGGAGCTTGCCAAAAAAAGCTTAGAGAAAGTCCGGTCGGGAAAAAGTTACCATTTTTGTACATATTCGGAAAGTTCATAAAAAATAGAGCATTTTTTGTTTTCACGGTAAATTCTGAATCGTTTTTTTAGATAATTGCACATGAATTTTTGAAATTGATTTATTACGACAAAAACTTGCATCTGAGTCGTGACTGTTAATTTTTGCCCTAAATTAGGAAAATCTGTACAGGCAACGGGAATATTCCCGCAACTTTCCCAAATCCTCGGGAATATTGTAATCCTGGTCACGACCCAGATGCAAGTTTTCGTTGTAATAAATAAATTTCGCCAAAGTCAGACGCAATTATCTCAAAAACTACAATAATTCAGAATTTACTGTAAAAAAATGTTTTTGACTCTACAACCAAGAGATGAGGTCAAAAAGTTTTTCGACAAAAAATTGAACTCAAACTCATATATGAGCTATTTATATGTTTCAAATAACAAATTTTTTAAGTGCAGATTTTAGAATTCCTGGCTACAGCACTAATCCTTCTATAAATTTTTATATTTTTTAAATTTTGCTTGAATAAGAAAAGATAAACAATTTGTTCAACATATAAAGACTTACCGCTTGCCCTAATAATAAATCCACCCATAGATTTTTCGAAATTTATGTCTTCCGGGTTGTCTTCCATGTATATTATTAAAATAAGGAACTAGACAAAATTGTTTTGATAAAAAATTCCAAAAAAAGCCAAATTTCTTCTTAGAATATTAATTTGAAATCTATATGTTCGAGTATAAATTCATGTAAAAATATGATATTGTGTTTTTTGCAAATTATGTTCTGTTTCAAACAACTTTATTGAAAGCGACATATTCATTCACTTTGTAATAATATGATTAGTCTGGAGCAGCGATCAAAAAGTTGATACATCTATTTGCAAAAAAGTTGATTTTAACAATCTTTATAAGTTTTTTTCGAACTTTTCCTAATTTTTCATTTTGTTTTTGGGTTTATATAGAGTAAATAAAATTAATTTTTGGAGCGGGATCAAACCCGCACCCATATGAGTGAAGGCTGAGCGCGTTAGCCACTCGGCCATGGAAATCCCCACACCACATGGTATGGTACTTGTTTTGAAGTTCTCGGTGAGTTGATTCGATTGGCGACATTTCTTTTTATTTTTTACCCTTGTTTTCACCTTTTCGGCTTTAATGGTTTTCAATGTATTCATGCTTGTTGAAGGTCCTCTAATTTGTTTTGCTGTTTTTTAAAATGTTCTAAACTTCATCAATTTTTAAACAATAGGAACCTAATGTTTTCATTTTTGATGATTTATGCCTCTTTAATTTTGATAACCTTGACTCGGCCAGCCAGTTGTCGCGTTCAGTTTTTAGGCAACCTAACCTAATTTCTAAACCGAGCGCGAACTATGTAACTTTTATCCATAAGAAATTTTCATATTTACATTCTTTGCCTATTCGATGAATGACGTTCATCCGAATCTGAATAAGAGAAGATATTCTCCAGAGTTTTGGCATATATCCGAATTCCTAAACCGGCGAGATATTATGCGTTTCTCATCACCTAAATTTCCATATTTAGATGAGTTGACCTACCTAATTTTTCGATTTTAAGAGCGACTTTTGATATGGACGTATAGATAGCGGTTTATATCTGCATTCTTGTGCGTGTGTACTTATTTTAAATTTTATGGAATTTATCACGCGATCGGTTGGTTTCTAACGGGGGTTTATTTTAAGTAAGGTCATTATTTAAATTCTTTAAAGGTATGTATAAATCTCAAGCTAAAGTTTTATTTTTATAAAATGTCAATTTTTGTTTCTTTTAAAAGTTGTTTAGATATACCTGTGCAAAGAGGTCCCTATTTTCCAAAGAGTGGTGAGGCTGTAAAGCGGCAACTTCGAAAATTTTGTATTTCAGGGGGCCACCCAAAAATTTTGAAAAATCACAAGGATTTCCCAGTTTTTTTTAAAGATTTTCCCAAATTTTGGGCAAAAGCATAAGGGGAATCATTTATGGAGCTCGAAAAGAGAAAATTTCTATTCGACGCATGAAACACAGAGACCGAAAAGTTTTTGAAATATTTTTTCTACTTTTGCTAATAACAGGAGTTGCATATGCAAAAAGTGCATCAACTTATGTACTCTACTAGCCATGTGTTAAACTTTTTTCCATTTTCTATTAACTTTTTTTATTTCCTTTCAATAATTATTAAATTAAAAATTCATACGCAATCCCCTAGGTTACATTAATCACGCTAATGGTATCAACATAAACTTTCGTGGAAATATGATTTATCTTTCCATTCACTATAATTATATTATCATTGTCAACTCGTTTTTTATTTTCTAATGCTGAAATGAGGTGCCTAACTACCGATGGTAGTTAGGTACCCCTAGGTTACATTAATCATACTAATGGTATCAACATAAACTTTCGTGGCAATATGATTTGTCTTTCCACTCACTATAATTATATTATCATTGTCAACTCGTTTTTTTATTTTCTAATGCTGAAATGAGGTGCCTAGCTACCGATGGAACATATTTTTGAAAATTTTTTGAATTTTTCAAAAAATGGAGATTTTCAAAACAATTTTTCTTTACTTAACAAAATTCAACAAAAAAAAATTTGTTATTCCCCAAATCGATAGAGAGGCAAAAAACCCAACTCTATATAATCTCATATTGTTTCCCGGTCAATATTTACCTTTTATTTTTTACACCTTTATCTAATTTTTTGCACAAATTTAAACATTCTTTTCTTTAAGCGCACTTATTACCAAATATTTAACTCAAATTTGAACTAACGATTTCAAATGTGCATATAGCCCATTTTCTGCCCTAATTTTGAATGAGACAGTTTGAGCGCCGTATGCAAGATGTGCTCATTCCATTGTCGCATCTAATAGTGACCGTTGAGTGTATAGCAAACAATATATTTAAGGAATCTAATTGCGTGTTGAGGATGATTTTTATAATTTTAAAGGCTAAAACGAGTTTTTTTTAAAATGCCGTCTTTCTTTTTTTAAAGCTCGCCAAGACGAATAAAACGACACCAAATTTATTGAATTTGAACAATATTTTGGGTTATTGAAACGAAAACATGAATCGAGGTTTCGTTTCAATAACCCAAAACCATTTTCAAATGTGATTATTTTGGTGTCCTTTTATTTAAAAAATTACTACAATGTTCATTTTATGAAAGTTTAAAAAATCGATGCAGAAATGGAATTTTCTGCCAATTTGAATTTTGTTGTGTATTAACACGAATACTTGGGATTAGTTTAACTACATAAAATTTCTTTAGTTTAGCTCAAATTGCACAACTTTATTGACCAAAATTGCCCAGAATTTTCTGCCCTACAAGAAAGCCTACAAATCTATTTTCGTGACCATGGTCTTGCAATTTACTCGATATCGGTAGCAATTCAGAATTTACTGTAAAAAGTGACCCTTTCATGAATTTTCATTTTTATCAATAAAAATGGAAACTTTTTTCGTCTGGAAGATTCTTTAAAAATGCTTCCTTGTATGTATTTACGAAAACAAAACAATGAACCACTAGATTGTTTTGGGGTTTTACCCCTTGGTTCCTCCTTTTCCATTATGTCAACACATTTCTGTCATAGCACATATTTTTCCATACATTCTTAATAATTGTCCATTTTTTTCGTATTTCTGAAAATTGGAGAAATTATCCGATATCTCATAATTGAAGAAAAGCGATGTCCGCTAAAATTTTAGTCCACTCCAGATTCTTCTCTCCGGTTTCTCCAACATATTCCTTTTGCGACGGTCTCAAAACCGATTCCATTTATGATGGAATTTATTAATCTCACGCCGAAATATTTCAAGAATTTGTTAATTACGTCGAAATGTTGTGTCGTTTGCGAAAAAGTTTTATGGAATTGTCTGTCTTTTGTTTTGAAGAAATTTGATTAGATTTTTAGGTGGATTAAAAGATGAGACAAAAATGAAATATTTTCGGATAAAAATCTAAAAATGATGATTTTTGAGGAAGGATAATTTTGTGAAAAGATTATGCTTACAAAAGTTAAAATTGTAAACTTTCTAGGAAAAGTGATGGTCCACAAAGTTGTTCATCACAAAAGTTTTCGTTCAAATGACCCCTCGAGGTCAATTTTTGACCGTGTAGAAAAAAAAAGTTATAACCGGTTATGCAAATTTCTATGAAAGCAGGGGTTTTTATCAGGGATTTATACCCCGTAGTCCCTCTTGTTTTGGGGTTTTACCCTTTGGTCCCCCCTTTTCCATTAGGAAAACATTTTCAATTTTCCAATTTCGGAGGTGGGGTCTATAGACCCCTTTTGCCCTCTCCCTCTCTACGCGCCTGCCACTCGACCATAAGATTCTGTGTACAATATGGTATTAGTTTTATTCGTCTCGGTGAGCTGAATTGTGTTAACCGTTTTTAAATTTCGTTCAAGATCTATTTTTTTCATTTTGATCTATCGTGGGACGAGTTCTTCCATTTGCAGTTGTATGCATAAGAATAAGACCTTTTTGGGATGAGAGGTTAAAAACGTGAAAAAAAGACTAGTTTTTGAATCCTTCTATTTACGTTCGCAAAAAAGGATGAACGTTCATGTGATTGTTTGTTTGATAAACATCGTAAATTTGGGTTGATTTTATTAGAAAAAAAGAGTATATAGTCTATTAGAATGAGCCATAAAAGTTGTGGCTCAATAGGCTAGGGGCATCGTCTTTTGTATTATAGGGAGGACGGCAGTCGATTTCGCTAAAACAGAATACTGAACCCTCCTCCTAAAGGGAATGGCAGGCAATTAAAAATTTGAATTCTCGCCGGAGCCGGTTTTTGTTTCAATACACAGACTTTTGTCGGAAAAATCCATTTTTCATCGGTTTTTTAAATTTTCATAAAATAAACATTGTTGTCATTTTTTATAGCTCGATGAGACGAATAAAACGATACCAAAATTATCCAATTTGAACATTGCTTTGGGTTATTGAGACTAAAACTTGGCGATTCCCAAATAAGAAAGACTTTCTTTTTATTGTGACCAATTTTGACCACAAAAAATACGACTCCATTTCACCATAAAGATGCGTCAGTCTTGTTTTTGGATCCTAATTAAATCGGTCTTGTGCGATTCGTTAAAAGAACAAGTTATCGATGCTGCGCAGACGATTTTTTAGTAGGAACTAAATATATGGAAGATGGTTTTGAAACGGTCTTTGCTTTAACGCGTTATGACATAAGTGAAAAGTTTTTTCCGGTCTTTTATATATGTGGGTGTATGGTACCAGATTTATTATAAAACTAAAATGATTTCATGAAAGTGACAATTTTGCGATTTTTTCAAGTTTTTAAATTTTCACAAAAATAATCCTATAGGGGGTTTTCTATGCGAAAAATTGATTAAGCTCATTACCGAACTTTGAAAACGCTTCCCTGACCCTGTATTAGCATATTTTCGCTTCAATACACACACCTTCCCTGATTCACTGAATCAGGGAAGCGTTATGTGTAATATCGATTTCTCGCATAGGGAACCCCCTTTAGGTTATTTTGGTGAAAATTGAAAAACTTGAAAATTTTGAAAAAATAGCCCGAAAATCGCAAAATTGCCATTTTTTGGGCACCCTGTGTATAAGACTCTTATAATTTACAAGATAGCCATAATAGTTGGTGGCGCAATTTTTTAAAAGCCATACATCATCTTCAAAGTGCATTGAACTCGTTAATCAAATTGAAATATTTTTTGATTAGTTATACAAATTTTTAATAACTTTAAGATTAATGACTAATTTTTATCCTAATTCTTTACAATCCGTGTTGATATTTGTAGGATACGTGTTTATTTTTTAAATATTTAATGCTAGTAAAAATTATTTCTTATTTATATTAAAAAAATATAGATGCGCACAGCCACAGCCATCGGAACGATGGAGCGTTCCGATCGGTGCAATTCGGTACCTGCTATTGTTAATAGTCTATCACTAGCTAATACTATGGAATTTATTACTGTCGATTTATTAAATGACGATGGGAACCCCTTGAATTCTCCACATTTGGTAAGAGTTAAAATCCTTGAAGTAAAAATTGGCCTTGAGTTAAAATCCTTGATTGTTGAAATCCTTGAAGTAAAAAATTGGTGAAATCCTTTAGTAAAAGCAAAAAATAATTCGTAAGCGAAAATTTTTTCTGAGAAATGCTTTGTTTATGCTGAAAATGCTAATTAAATGAAATTTTTTTAATTAAGTGGGTGGCAATTAAACTTTTATATCAAGACTTGTAAATTGACAAGATTAAATCCAATTATACTCTTTCTCTCGTCTTTCATCTCCTCCCTTCCCTTCTAATCCGAATCAATTTTTACAGGTGGAATCAGTTGCGGGAAGAAAGCTAGCGGATTGTGTGGAGCCCTTCTTAATCCTTCATGGCATTTCTACAGATTCCGTAGAATATTTGCTCGAGAAATCTTCAACACCTATCCCAGAGAACAGCGATGCAAAATTCTTGGCTGGCCATAAAATTTTTGTTCGACGTAAGCATTTTAAAATAAAGGGTTGTTTGGAAAGTATCTAACCTAGATTTATTCTAATAAATCTAAGCCAGAAGTCCGTTTTCGACACAATTTTTTTCAGTGGTATGCAAGAGTGTATTTTCAAAAAATTCTCCAAATCGGGTGATTTTTGTACTCGGGGGTTTTTGATTATGGGGAACACGCATTCGAAGGAATTTTTTTATTTTGACCACTGGAAGATACTTCTACGATGGGTATATCCCAAAAAGGGTACGTTCTTTCAAGCCATTTTTGACCATATTCTCGAGTCTAGGACCATAAATAATTTTTATGGATTCTTGTTCAGCGCATAGAAAAACTCTAGGAAGGTCAAAAATTTCGACAAAAATCGACTTCTATAACAGAATATTAACGGTTTATACAGGGCCGTAGCCAAGGAATTTAGCAAACTAATGCAAAAGGAAAAAACCTAAAATCTATCTCAAATGTTTCAAAAACTATCGCAAAAATTTTTTTGTTTTTAATTCTTTTTAAAAAATTTTTTATTATCGTTTAAAAAATTTTAACAACAAAAATTGGTTCATTAGCATAAAATGTCAAAATAGTCATATCAAAAAAAAAGATGAGCGTGAAATTAAGCAATTTTTAAAGTTCTTTTAATAAAAATTTATTCGATCGCCTAGAAACGTCCATGTGGGAGGTTTTAAAGAAAAACAACCACGTAATTTTGCGATAAGCTGCGATATGCTGGCTACGGCCTTGATTTTATAATAAGGTTACATCTTTGAAAGCCAACGTTTTTTAAATAAGTCTGGATATTGACACGAAAACATGAAGTAATCTCAATATGACTTATGAGATCGTATTCAGCATACACTCTTTTATGACACTGAAAAAGATTGTGTCGAAAACGGACTTCTAGTTTGAGATTTATTAGAATAAAGCTAGGTTAGATACTTTCCGAACAACCCAATAAATGTCACCCATTATTTTAAGATTGACATATTAAACGCTCAGACAGAAAATTTGCTTAAATTTTGCTATTTAATCTTTGTATAAATGGATTTAAATGTCTGTCTAGGGATTATATAAATCTCTTAGGAAATCTGATGTTTCTAGGTTTTCGTCAAAAATTAAAATTTCCGCAAAATTGAAAATTTGTAGGCTGCTCGGTAAATATCTCGACCAGCTATTCGCGACGTTAAATGCGGCATTAAATGTCTCGCTTTACAAATAAGTCGAGATGTTAAATGTCTCGACCTAGTCTCGACCAAGTCGAGACGTTAAATGTCTCGAATTGATTTAACGTCGCGAATAGCTGGTCGAGATATTTACCCCGCAGCCTAATTATGTTTAATTTTTTATATACTCAAAATGTTATTTTTAATCTTATGTTAAACAAATTTAAAAATTGCAATGTTTTTAAACTAATTATAATAGAAAGAGCATTTCATAAAATTTCGCTTTTTTATTTTCTGACAAATTTCAAAATGAGGTGAAAAAAATCTACTTAAATTCTCATGCTTTTACGAAAAAATTATTATCAACGGCATTATGAAAGACGATCTGGTAGAATTTTTTTTATAAATCTGCAAACTTTTTCTTATTACATCACATAATCCTGGCAAACATATAATCTTCTAAAAAGTTAGGAATTTACTTTATAAAATGATTGTTGAGATAGAATACTTATTTCTCGCCCTTTGAATGTTCGTCTTGTGTTCTCTTATCAGCCTCAATGACAGGCAACAGTTTTTTGATACGTAATTTTGTACTTTGATGAATCGAACATCTTTCTTTTTCTTCCTTCCCGACATTTTCCATAAAATTTGCACCTGATTGTTATTCTTAGAAGGTAAAACGTTGATCACAAAAAAGAATTATACATCTGCAATAAAAGTTGCAATAAAAAAGTGATTATTTTTTTGAAGGGCATTGGCAAGATTCTATTTTTTTATTTTTTTTATTGATTATTTTTTTCAAATTCAAAAAATTTCAACTGTAAATAATTTGCTAGCTTCAAACAAACATTTATTTATTAAATTTTTCAAGCTTATCTGCTTTTTCTTCATCTGTTCGTTAATGAATTTTTTAAGTGCCTAATTTATGCTTTTTCTATTTTTGCAGATTTTTCTTGTGTTTTTTAGATTTTAATTTTTCTTTTTTTTAAACTAGGCCAAAGATTTTTCTTTCCATTTTTTCTACTTTAAACTTTTGTCGTGTTTGAATCGTGTGATTCAACTTACTGATTTTATTTAATTTCGGATGATTTCGAAATTTTTCTAAACTTTGACGTTTGTACAGGGTGTTTCATAAAGGCAATTTTTGTGGATTTACATGAATTTGGAATTTTTTTCTAAAAATGACCTATCTATAAGTAATTTTATGCGAGGAATTGATTGCGCGTATTATCAAAGAGCGAAAATTCTTCCTTGGCTTTTATTCAGGGAAAAATCCGAAAAATGACCATTTTCGCTTCAAAAACCCAATTTTTTCCTAAATCAGGGTCAGGGAAGCATTTTCAGGGTTCAAGAAGTCACGCAATCGATTCCCCACATTAAATTATTCCTTGAGGGATCATTTTTTTTTAAAAATTTTGGGTACCAAATTCAAGTAAAAATCATAAAGTTTCAATTTTTTTGCCTCACCCTGTATTTTTCATTAAAAAAACTCAAATTTTCCCTTGATAAACTTTTTTTGTTGTAAAATTGCCCTCTAAATAAATCCTAACACCTCAACTCCTATATTTTTTGTAAATGGTTCAAGCTATATTCAAAAAATTTCCCGACTTGATTGACACAAATAAGAACTTCCTGTTCATGCATAAAATATTATATTTCCTATGAGTAATTTGGCGCCATTTAGCCAATATTTTCATTTTAAAGTGCTAGCTCTTACATTAGATAACAGGGAATATCTTACTCAGCATTTTGGCTACTAGTTTATTTTTGTCTTGGGTGTGACTGGTGATGTGTTCGATCATAAAACTACTCTGTTCTCAATTGACAATACTTTTTTGTTGTACTTGTGTAAAAGATAACAAAAAGAATTTTTAGTGAAGCGAGAGATGCTAGCTCGTTCTCGAACTTGTATATCAATGCCATCAACAAATAATTCTTTTGAAAATCATCACAATTACATAGATTATGGTACCTTGCATGTTGATCGTAAAAAAGATCGACACACTGATGAAAAAGATAGAAAACCTATGGACTCGATTTCTAGAAGACCTTCTTTTTCGCATCGGAAAATGGTAATTAAAAAAATTTTTTCTAACCAACTTAAAAATTTTTAAAAAATGACTCACCTATAGGTCATTTCTCGTCAAAATAAAAATTCATCATTTTTTAGCTTGGAAAACCTCGCAGCCTTTCCACATGTCCAGTTTATCCAGCGATTAATCTAGGACCTTGTGATGGTCTTGCCTGCCATAATCCAGAAGCATCAACAACCCCCACTTTTGCACCCTATCTATATTCACAAGATCGGAAATTTTCGTTAAACCTTGACTCTAATGGATTAACCCCGGATGAATTAGCGTATTTTCAAGATACGTCATGGACTTATAGTGGCGAAAACGGAGACAATTATGGAACCAGACGTGCTCGCTCCACAAATTCCGTTCGAAAAAGTTTATTTTCGGGCAGGGTAAGTAACTGATTTTTTGCAACCTCGGAAATTAATCCGATTTAACATAAAATGTGTGCCTTCCCATTTTTGTAATCATCAAAAAAGATAAGAAAGTTTGGTGAAAATCATTTTTCAATATTGATAGACAATTAGTTTGTATGCGACCTTTTTTGAGTGTTTATCATAAGTTTTAAATGAAACCCTAACGTCGCTCTAGATTTTCCTTTTGTCTTTTTTCTATATCTATAAGCTTTATGAGAGAAAGGATTTTTTTCTATAAGCTTTATTCAAGATTATTCTTTGTAGGACAAGATTAACGGCATGTTGGATAAAATTTTCTCTCAAATCGTTGCAAACAGAGCGAGTGATTTGAGCTTCTTGGACTTAGAAGACCATTGGACAAGTCTGGTGAAGACTCATAAGGTAAAATATTAAGAAACTGTTTAATACGATATAAAAATTTCAGCAGCTGAATAAGAAGTCATGCGAGCAACAAGAAGCCATATGGGAGATCATAACAACAGAAAAACGTTATTTGATGGTAAGAAATTGT
>JAQGCP010000275.1:0-18724 GCA_034699885.1 Acrobeloides thornei
TTAGTGTAGCATTTGTAGCTGAGGTGGAAGTTGAAACAAATGGCCTAACAATTCATATTGATAGTAACTTCACTCTATACATAAATGGTACAATTCGTAGCTCTGATTATTTTTACCCAAATTCATTAGACCCTTTGGTAAAATTTTAAAGGAGGTATCTATTATGACCGGGTAGAAAATTTGTAAAAAACTTTTTTGTGTAAATTTTATGCGAAAAACCGATTGCGCGCATTCCCAAAGCTTGAAAATGCTTCCCTGATCCTGAATCAGAGAAATAAGATTGTGTATTGAAGCAAAAATATAAAAATTTTCGATTTTTCTTCTGAAAATCATCGTCCTAGGGGTAATTTATGCACGCACTCTCGAAGCATGAACAATAGGAAATAAGCCACAATAAATGAGGTTAAAATTAGATTAAAATATAAAAATACTCCATTGGCTTTACAAGAGTCGGTCAATAAATGAAAGCAAAACTTTTCCTGGGAGCCTTCCCCTACTTCACTAGAAGCTAGGAATATGATAACGCTATGAAAATTATGCCAAATGGCATAAAAATATTCCTGGAAATTGTGACGGAAATGTGTGATGTTAAATATTTTGCGATGTCATAAGGCTCTAGGAATATTTTTATTGATTAAATTATTGATTTAAGTGCATAGCAATCAACAAGAGGCAAGACTAAAGTAGGATAGCTTTTTCGTTAGCTTAGAGTGTTTTTGGCACACCTCTTTTTGCCTACTAGCTTAAATATGCACATAAATAGAATAATGATTGATTTTTCCGTTACAATTGCTTTGACCGTTTCAAGTTCTTCTTCGAATTCTCGCTCATCTTTTAAATTATGCTCTTGATTATCAGTCATATCTAAAAATGTTAAGTTATAAATTGTAAATAAAGCTAGAATTGTAAAAAATTTATTAAATATCATGAATGAATAGAAATAACGCCAAAACGCCAACAGCCGCAACAAAAAACGTATAAAAACGATCAAAGCAATGATTTTTCGCTTCGGAAGTGCGCGCAATCGATTTCTCGCATAAAATTACCCCTAGAAAGGTCTTTTTTAAACAAATTTTCTACCCAACCATAAAACATATCCCCCTTAAAATAAATCAAGTAATGAAATAAATTAAAATATCAGGTGTCTGTGACCGGTGATTTTTTGATCGATGATCAAAAAAAAATTACGATTGCTCGACGAGATGGCTTGACTGTTACATTTCAATCGTATACCTTATGCGTTACAATACCGGATGTACCCGAATTACAAGGCCAAGATAAGCTATGTGGCCTAGCTGGAAATCGGAATTTTAATTGCACTGATGATTTAAAATTGAGGTATATGCTTCCCTAATCCTGAATCAGAGAAATAAGATTGTGTATTGAAGCAAAAATATATACCTTGAAAATTCGAATTTTTACGTTATACCCTTTCCTCGTGGGCATAAATCGAACTTGGTTCTTAAAATGAAAGTCTGAAGATCTACCGCTTAGCCATGAGTGCTCAAAGAAGAATTAGGAGTGTTTTCTAGATTTCTTACATCGTGTTTTTAGCAGGGGTGCTAAAGAGCCGCGGTTTTTTACGGCCCGCTCGGCTCGGGCCGCAAAAAACTGCGGCCCAGGCCTGGCCCATTTTTTGAAGCCGTAAAAAATTGGGGCCTCGGTCCGGTTCTTATGCGTCCCATTTTTATTTAAAAATTTCAAAAATTTATCATTTTTTTGTTGATTCTTCCTTGCGTTAAAGCAAAAATCAGTGAAATTTTTCAAAAATGTATGTTTTAATGCTGAAAGTGTTCATAAAATGAAAATTTTTGTTTAAAAATGAAACTTGCCACTTTAGTAGGGCCGCAATTTTTTACGACTCGGCTCATCTTTTAGGGTCGTAAAAAACCGCGGTCCCGAACGGGCCAAGGCCGGGGTCCTTAGCACCCCTGGTTTCAGGCATAGGCCCTATGTCGAATTGTTAAGAAGCGATACCTCGAAAATTCGAAGCTCCCAAATACTAGTGTTAAACGGTCAAGCGGGCTCCAAATTGAATTTATAAAGTGAAATTAACGAATGGGGAAGTTTTCAAGAGCCATTTCTAGTCAAATTTCGTTCCTCAAAAAATACAAAACCTGCTCCGGAGCTCAAAAACTCGATTTTACCTTGATTTTTTGAATTTTCTAACCAGCCTAAAACACCCTGGATAAAATTTTTATCTGACCGATGTATTTCAACACGGAAAACATTTCTAGATGAATTTGAAAAAATCTGAGAAAAATTTTTTTTGATCCCTTGTCCTAGTACTACGTATAAAAATGGCCCAAAATTGAAATTTTTCAGATTTTTTTGAAAATAGGCTAGAAATGTTCTTCGTGATGAAATATATCGGCCAGATAACAATTTGATCGGAAAAAATTGCGAGGGTGTTTTAGAAAGGTTAGAAATGTTTCCCGCATAAAATTACCCCTAATAGGGTCATTTTTGAGAAAACTTCGAAAAATGAAATTTTTCGATTTTAGACCACGTTCAATGGGGTGAATAAAAGCTGAAGTATCTCCAAGTGTCTCTTAATTATTAGTTTAAAAATTTTTTTAATTTTAGAAATGGCACAATAATCCCAGATTCTTCATGCTCCCATATTTTGAGTTATATTGAATCTGAATATTTTGGAGATAGTTGGATTATTCCTCAATCTCAATTTCTCAATACCACTGCACCATATACTTGTGAACCTGGCCATATAGCTAATATATCTTTTAATTGTGTAAGATATTATAGTTTTTAATTGTTAAATCTGGCCATATCCAAGCAGAGCTCGGGATCGGACTAAAAGAGATGGGAATAACAGGGCTTTGTCGAGCCTCGGGCCCCAGACAGGTTCTGGCCGGCCATTAGCTGTTATTCTTTTCCACCCTTACTTAGAGTATTTAGACAGCTAATGACCGAATAAATGCACAAAATGCTTGTCTACCGATCTTACAAGCCGAGAATGCCACCGGGATTTTTGCAGTATGTTCGCCTTTGGGGGTTCAAGACCTTTCACATTTTTACGAAAATTGTGTTTTCGACGTTTGTATCGGAGCGGGTGATCACTGCTCCGAATTTGCAGATTTTGTTCACATTTGTCAAGATCTTGTTCCATGTAATTTAAAAAAAGTAAAATTCGGTATAATCTTTTCTAGTTGCAAATGTGGGTGATTGGAGAACGAAAACTGATTGTCCTCCATATGCCTGCACTGATCCAGATTCAACATATAGTCCTTGTGCGTCTAGATGCCAACCGACTTGCCAACATAATAATGGTATCTATGGTAACGGGTGTAATGATACCTGTACAGAAGGATGTGTTTGTAATCCTGGATATGTAGTGGATAACAATGCCGTTTCTTTCAAATGCATTAAAATTGAGGATTGTGGGTGCAAAGATGTTAATGGGAATTCCTATCCGGGTAAAATATTTTAAATGCCCCAAGAAGTGGCATAGCCATTGAGAGTAATTATAAGATAGAGATAGTGGCCCAAAAAATGATGGCCCTATTGTTGGGTATATGCAATATCTGTAAACTCCTGTATCCACATCTGTATAGATAATAATCAATATAAAAAAGATTTTTATTTATTTTGTTTACTTTATGTATTTTAAAGACATTAGTACAGTAAAGGAGCTGCTAGACGAAAGAGATATGGAACATGGATGCTTAGAAGATCACAAGCAGTGGGTCGATAGTCCAGTAATAGAAAGAGCGCTCTCTAGAACATAACATAAACCCAATTTTTGTACGTTCTATCCCCAACGACGCCAGCTTCTTTAGTGTACTTTTAAAATTCAAAAAACTGTTTTCAAAAAGTGGCCCAAAAAGATGGCCATAAAAATTATAGGGGCCATAAATTTTTGGGCAACATTCCGTATTCTATAGCTACTATGGGGGATCCGGCTTTCGAATAAAATCGCCTCTTTTCTAGCCAACTCTACTTGGCTAACAGATGACTGCAGCGTCCGCCACACTTGTCTAAATGGTACGATTCAAGAAGTGCCCAACGCTTGTGGCACAAGTTGCAGTTGTGGTTCGAGTTGTTCGCAATGCATAATAAATTCGGGAGTTATGCAATGTGCTTGTGACTCTGGATTTTTTGGTGATGGGTATACTTGCTCTGATATTGATGAGTGTAATAATCCCTCGAAATGCAGTGCCGATCAAGGATGGGGTGAATGCAATAATACTTGTGGTAAGTAATATACAAAGACTTCTATAGGGTGGCGCAAAAAGTGTACTTTTTTGGAATCTACAGATCCATCCTTACGAAAGCTCCTATTTACTTAAATTTTAAAAATCTGTATTTAGGCTCATATCAGTGCACGTGTGGATTTAACCATAATGGTATAAATTGCCAAAACTATCAGCCTAGGCGTCATTGCGCCGACTTATTTGTATACAATAATATTACAACAAGCGGTGTATACACGTAAAATTAATCTGTCATTTTTTCTATATGGTATAAATTTTTTAGAATCTACCCTACAAGTAACGAAAGTGAAAACATAAAGGCCTATTGTGATATGATTACGGAAGGTGGTGGATGGACGATGGCTCGAAATTCTACCGCGAATGTGTCTCCTGGAAGGAATTTTACAGAATATGAAGCTGGATTCGGGAATCCTCTTATAGAAGAAGAAATTTGGTTGGGGCTTAAATGGATTCATTTTATTACTAACGCTACAAATGCAACGATGAGGCATTACCATGGGAATACTCCTTCAAAATTCCGGTTTATTTGAGTGTTTTGGACCATGCTTAACAACTTCCACGAAAAATTTTTTTTTAAAGTGCTATGATTATATAAGAAAAAATTCATGTTAAATTATAAGCAAAATTAAAAATCATCGTTTTATCGTGAGCTTGGCTCAGTGGTAGTGCTCCCTACTTCGAGTCTAATAGTACAGGGTTCGAATCCCACCTACGTCAAATTGTTTTTGCTGTTTTATTTGGTACTCATAGTACTTTAAAAAAAATAATTTTTGTGGAAGTTGTTAAGCATGGTCCAAAATACTCAAATAAACCAGAATTTTAAAGAGTATTCCCGTGTTATACTAACCTAGTAGTTTCAGATTTTATATTTAATTTAGCCTGCGCGTAAATATTATACAGTGCGTGGAACCCCTTAATTCTTATTGCACTTATCCAAAATTTGTTGTCTATGGGAATGAAACAAAATATCAAGTTTTTATTCCAGCGCCATGCTATGGCACTTATCCTAGAAACCCTATGCAGGATAGCTGGATTTCATGGACAAACTATCAGACAACTGTTGGACCTAGATTTTATACCTATGATGATGATACGCCATATAGTATGATTTTAAAGTTTATTTAGTAAATTACTGTTCATGTAAATTTTAGTTAACTGTGCTCAGCTCTTCTTTAGCACTGGATGGTGGTATGATAAAGCGCATTTTTGTGGAAATGCTAATCTAAATGGACTCCCAATCGATTGTGAAAATATTCCACAAGATTCCTATTATCACATAGAATACAATAGAGCCCCGATAAGCATGGCTTCGATGTTTTTACGACCTGCTGATTTTCCTACTTATGATTATTTTACTAATAATTAGATTTTGTAATTAAAGGACCCCTTCACTTGTGGGAAGTTGGTTCCATGTGAAAGTGCATAAAATTCTGAGCATTTTTTGCTTTTGGACCACTACTTGAAAATCTAATGGTAAAGAGATATGAACAAAATAAGAAAAGTTTCAACGAGTTTGAACATTGAAACGAAAGGATTAATTTTCACAAAATTTCAGTTTTTGCTTATGGAGTTTAAAAATTTAAAGGCTTAATTAAAAAAAGAAAAGTGGCACTTTTCATAGCTAAATGAGACGAATAAAATGACACTAAAATTATCGAATTTGAAAATAGTTTTGGGTTATTGAAAAAATCTCATGGATTGCCAGTCCTTGTTCTTAAAGTTCCCAAGAGACATGTTTTCTTTTCGTATAAGTCCTTTCCCAATTTCGAGCTTGTGAAGAAGTTACCTGTAGCCAATGTTTGTCCTTGATCAAGATAGTCGCGAGCTAAATCTTTTATCACCTAATAGAAAAGAGATTGCTCTAAAACTCTAAAGAAAAACTTACATTTCCGCTAAAACCTTTTTCATCATAACCATCTTTCTTTCCGAGATTTACAATAGAATTCAATAGGTATAAGCTCTTCGGGTCCACAATCATGAAGACTTTGATGCCAAACTTGGATTCTTTGCTGAGTATAATATAAACATACGGAAACTGCACCTTCCACAGAAGGGTAACAAAACTTCGTCCACAGTCAAATATTCACCCGGTACATATAAATTGTTGATATTTCGTTTAAATATGGCATAGATCTATAAAAAGAAGAATAAAAAAAATTTAAAACCGGTAAATTTTACTTCTCTTATATGACCAAATTTATCCATTCATACGAAGCGGGATTCGAATTGGAGCATATAAACAGCAAATCTGTCACTTAGCCACTCGGACATGGGCTCAGGATGAAAAATCCCATGTTATGATATTCTTTCTACTCGTCTCGACAAAGGGGGGGGGGAATGGCACGACTCGGTTTTTAAAATTTCGAATTTCTTCCAATTTTAGCAAAAACCGCCGTGAAAATGGATCAGATCAAATCATTTTCGCAAAAAGTTTTCGATTAGATCAGATCATTTTGAGTTTAAAATTTTTTGGATCAAATCAGATAATTTTGGATGAAAATTTTTTTTGGTCAGATCAGTTTCAAAATCCTGGATGAGAGACAACATTTTTCCTAGCCATTAGGCCATGCGCAACCCGTCTTTCTTTGAACTTTTCCATGTAACAGAGATTACTGCACGAAAAAATTAATTTTTTTAGAAATAAACAATTAAACAAAGACCAGGAATAAATCATTTATAGATAGAATAAAAAATTTTGAGATTTTTTGCATTTAGGTAGTCATTTTTGCAAAGCGCTCCATTAGACTGTCTTCAACACCTTTACTTTCATCAGAATTTCTGATCAATTTCAGCGTTCCACTAAACTCCCGCATGAGATTCTTCTTCAATAGCTCATTAAACAGTATAACCAAGCCACTTAGGTTTACCTTGTCTGGATTTTCTGTCTAAAAAAATTTTTTAGGCAGAATTTCAAGCAAAAAAAATTAGGAGCTACTACACAATAGAGGGGGGCCACCCATATGAAAAACTTTCAAAATTTTTTCTGAAAATGACCCCTCTAGGGGTAAAAACATGTGGATAATCGGAATTTGGCATTTTTGAAGCGAAAAAACGCTTCTCAGATTGTCCAGTGTATTGAAGCGAAAAGCCGCAAAAGTCGCATTTTTGCGACTTTTCGCTTCAATACATAGGCCTTTCCTGAACCAGGGAGACGTTTTTTCGCTTCGAAAATGTCAAATTCGGATTCGCTTATTCCTAGAGGGATCATTTCCGGAAAAAAAATTTTGAAAATTTTTTCATATGAGTGCCCCCTCCCCTATTGTGTAGTAGTTCTAAAAATTATATATACCTTTACAACTCCAGTATTTCCAACCAAATTGTTGACAATCTGTGAGATTGGATTTAATGGGAACATTTTGATACAATATGCTTCTCGGATAACGTCTTCTAAAATTTAAATTTTTGAAAGCAAAAGTAAAAAAGAGTTTACCGGCAAATCCAACAATACTAGCCAAGATGGGTGGATTGTGGATTTGTTCGGCAGCGATAAATGATAGAGCACAGAGAAAAGCTGTTACTTGAGTTGGATTTCTCGTGCAACGCATATCTTCCTAGAAAAATTTTTATTTTTGTTGCGTCTTTAGACAATACTCCCTTCAAAATAGGGACACCTCTTCAGGGTAACGGCGTATAAAATTTCGAAAAGGTGCTTTTTAATATCTCCAATCGAGTCAGCTCGCCAAGCACTTCAACACAAGTACCATATCATGGGTTTTGTGGCTAACGATCAACCATCGCTCATGGGGCACGGGTTCGATCCCGCGCTCAAAAGCCACTTTTTATTTTGATGTCAAAATTTATGAAAATTCTTGCACATCCACATTTTTATGTGGGGAACACGATGGCACTCTTTTTTTCAATGAAAACTTTAGGGAAAAAGTTTTGTTAGATTTTTCCAAAAATTTTCATGAAAAAATAATAGCTCCATCGTGTTCCCCGGATATGCAAAAACTTTTGTAAATTTTGACAACAAAATAAAAAAATGACTTTTGGGCGCGGGATCGAACCTCTCTATGAGGGAATGCCGAGCAAGTTAGCCAATTGTCCATGGGTCAAAACCCCATGATATGGTACTCGTTTTGAAGCGCTCGGCGAGCTGAGTCGATTGAAAGATTTTTCTTGGGAACACAAAAATTTTGTGCATGAGGAAATTTTCTCTAAATAATAATTACATCAAAATAGTCGATCATTTTAAGCCTTTCCTCTTCAATTTTCTGAAACATGTGCAATGTTGGATTCGCCAAAAATGCCTGCAGCATCAATTCGGCATTCAACGACGTGACACTTTCTTCTCTTTCCAAAATTTCTTTCTCGGATTCTTCTGATTCCTCTTCTTCAATATCTTCCAGCTCTTCTTCTTCGTCTTCTAGTGAGCCTTGATCATCATCTTCATCACCGAGATCAACAAAGTTATAATCGGACGCGAACTCGGCCAAGTCATCAAATTGTCTTCCAAAACAGTTTGTGTGCAAATTTAACTTTACTAGAGATTTTATATTTGCACACATTGGTATGATCTGTTTTGCTGTGCCGGCATCGATTTCGTTTCCAGATAGGTTTAGTTCCTAAAAATTGGGGTTAAAGTATTACAGGGTGTATCTAAAAAACCAGACTTTGGGCAATTTTTTCATGTTTTTTCGGCAAGAAAATTTTTTCGGGTCGAAAATGACCCTATTAGGGGAAAAAAATGACCCTATTAGGGAACCGGAGTGTGTATATTGAAGCGAAAATTGAAAGTTTTTAGATTTGCTGCCTTAAAATGTTTTTCTGGGGGTAAACTCGATTTATAATGCGAATTTCAAAATCTGGGAACCAAGGACCCAACCGTAGCGTCGGCACTGCTCATGCCCAGTCCACCTGCCTTCCCGCCAACTCTCGTCTAGCTTTATCGCGAAAATCAAAACCCTACTCGAAGTTTT
This sequence comes from Acrobeloides thornei, assembly GCA_034699885.1. Classification (NCBI taxonomy): domain Eukaryota; kingdom Metazoa; phylum Nematoda; class Chromadorea; order Rhabditida; family Cephalobidae; genus Acrobeloides; species Acrobeloides thornei. The sequence continues at coordinate 9,152 of JAQGCP010000275.1, forward strand.
GAACCTGACCCACTCAACTGTTGGCATAGTGCATATGTGCCCTTGCGTCTACATAAACAGTCACCAAAATCAACAATCTCCAGATGCCTCAACTCTCCAAGTGCCTGAAAAAATTTAAAAATCATTTTTAAACTAACACAATTTACCTTAGCCATAGCCAATGCACCCGCTTGGCCAAATGTATTATCATTCAAATTAACTATCTTCAAATTCTTATTGTGTTTAAAAGCCTCGGCTAGAGCAAGAATCCCGTCCAACTTGATCCCATTTTGTGGCATAACAATCTCTTCCAACGTCCCAAGTTCTTTAAAAGCTTCAGCCAATGCAGTAGCCCCTACGTTTTCTTGACGATTTCTTCCGATTACAATTGTTTTGAAAGAAAACTTTTTGCCAGTTTCCAGAGATTTTCTTCGGCATTCTATGAGGCATTTTGCCACCGTGACTCCGGCAACTCCCATGCCACAGTTGTGCAATCGTAACGTTTCCAAGTTGAAACAGGCTTCACTAGCAAGGAATTGTTCAATTCCAGGCATAGCCATTGGGCCAATAGCATTGTCACTCAAGTCTAGCTCAGTTAGTAGAGTGCCGGCTCGGTACATAGAGTCACAGAGATGTTTTAATATGACAGGAATTTCTGTTTTTAAACGGCCGGTGAAGAGATCGCTCCATAAAGCACGCTAAAAATTAAATTTTTAGAAGATAGGATGTACAAAAAACTTTTGAGGGGCGCAAAAACTTTTTGTATGATGTTGAGCGACACGCAAAATTTTTTGCAGAAGGTCAATCTGTGCTTAAATAAGGCAATAGGACGGAATGCACCGCACGGTTTTTATAGGACTGAGCGCACGGACTGAGCGGACGGACTGAGTGCACGGACTGAGCGCACAAAGACTGAGCGCACAAGGACTGAGCGCACAATGAATGAGCGCACAAGGACTGAGCGCACATTTTTGAAGGAAAACGTGCGCTCAGTTCGTGCATTCAGTCGTTGTGCGCTCAGTTGTTGTGCTCTCAGTCCGTGCATTCAGTCCTTGTGCGCCCAGTCCGTGCGCTCGCACTTTGTGCGGTGCATTCTGTCCTATTGCCTTAAATAGGAGTGCCTAAGCAATCAGAAAGTTCCTTTAGTCATCTGTCTTGTTGAAAGTGATGAATTTGGGAATTGATCGCACAGGATCTTCCGCATGGAATGACCACATGGATTTTCCGCACAGAATCTTCCGCACAAGGATCTTCCGCACGTTTTGAATTTTTTTTCTCACATTTTTTAAAGATGTTTTGCCGATCGTTTCAATAAACACGATTTTATTGAAATTCAGGCAACTTTTACAATGCAAAAAAGTGCAAAAGATCCTTGTGCGAAAAATTCGTGTGGTCATTCCGTGCGGATGTGTAAATATGCGGAAAATCCTGTGCGATAGATCCGTGCACAATTCGTTTCTATCGCCATACAAATGTTTTCGTTGTAATACACAGACTAAACTTCACACGCAATTCTCTCAAAAACTACAACGTTTCAGAGGGTGTCGTAAAAACCAAAAATGCTCCATTTTTCATGAATTTTCCTAATATATACAAATTATGACAACTTTTTCCGATTGGATTAGTCCTTTAAGTAAATTTGAAAATCATGGCATTACTTTTAATTCTGGATGCTTTTCTAAAGCCCGAGCTATTGGTACAGAAGCATCCACGCCAAGTGTATTCCCTTGAAGCTCTAATGCTTCCATGTGCCCAAATTGTTCAATTACCCTGGCAACCCGTTCTCCTAAAACTTGATTTAAAAAATAAAAATTGTAAAAACTTACCATCTTCAGTTTTATCCCATTTTTCTTGTTTATTCAAAAAGGATAACATATTTGGCTACTAAAAATTATATATAAATAAAAAATTTTAAACGATTTAATGCAAAACACCAAAAGAAATTTCCTCAAGCGCTGTTTCAAAAAATGCGCCAAGTCGACTTTTGAAACAATTCTCTTTGCTTTTTATGATTTGGCTAAATTTTGGCGTTTTATCTCAAGAGCTTTGGCGTGGATATGCTTTTGTAAAAAAAATTCGAAACACAATGTTTGCAACGTGTACACTTTTTTGTACTACTTTGGATTAGTTGCCCCAAGTGACAGGGTACTGGAACTGGTAAAAAAATTTTTTCCAAAAAAGAAATAGGGGTATTTTTATGCGGGGAATCGATTGCACATTCCCGAAGTTTAAAATGCTTCCTTCACCATGAGAGTTTTTAATAAGAATCACATGCTAAAAATTTAAAAGCTTGTTTTCAAGCGTTTAAGGAGATTTATCCATAAATTTCCCTAATTCATGGTGAAGGAAGCATTTTCAAGCTTCGGGAATGTGCACAATCGATTCCCGCATAAAATTATTCCTATAAGGTCTTTGGAAAAAATTTTTCCAGTCCCATTATCCTCCTGCCACTTGGGGCAGCTAATCCGAAGTAGTACCCATTTTTCATCCTAAAAAATTTCATTTTTTAAAATTCTTTAGAAACCCATGTCCCTGGTATTATCTTTAAAAAGGAAATATTTAGAGTTTAGGCGGATCTTCAGACACCAGTAAGACAAAAAATTTTCAACTTTACAAAAATGTAAAAATTTAGGTCTATTGTTTTTCTAATATTTTTGGTGTCGTTGATATGTTTCGTCTTGTTTCTCGCATTTGCTGGAAACTCTATTGAGGTTTTTTTTTAATTTTAAACTTTGCATTAAAAATTTTTAATTTGCCTTATTTTTTTAATTTGCCCCCCATAACCACAGGAATTTGTTTCGGAGATGTGCTACATAAGGACGGACCCAAGATCATAATAAGAAAGGGTGAATTTTTCCTCGTGGAAAAATGCGCCCCTACGTATACTCGCTAATAATTGCGCCCCGACATTTGCGCACCTGACTTGTAAAATATCTTTCAAAAAAGGTCGAAAATTTTAAAAACAGAAAAGGGCGCTCAAGTCGGGTGATAAAATGTCAGGGCGCAAAAGTCGGATGCACAGGTGTCGTTGAGCATATGTGAGAGCGCAAAAGTAGCACTACTTTCGCCACGTTTCATGTTCGCCACGATAACTTTTGCCACGTTGCCAAAAAACTATAACTTTCACCACATAACTTTCGCCATGTTCGTGTCAATATACATATTTATTGCAAATCAGGCAACCTAATTAGTCTGAAATTAAATGTTTATTGACACGAAAGTTAGCGTGGCGTAATTCGTGGAGAAAGTTATAGTGCCGCAAAAGGGCGCTTTTATGTTGTATCGAATGTTGTGCTCTGATCCTCCCTTATCTCCCCTTACCCAACTATCCTAATCCCATAAAAAATACCAAAAACAAATAACAGAGCACTCTTCGAACACTTTCATCATCTCTTCTCTTTTCACTTCCGAACTTGATCATTCCAAAAGGAATGCGATCGGGACAGCGGAAATGTAAAAGATCACGTTTACTGATCACCGAACATGCCCTTCCACTCGCGCTGAAATTTCATAAAGGCCCCTCTTATGATTTTTTAATTTTTGGAAATTTTTTCAAAAACATACTCTCATGTCGCTTAAAACAGGAAAACATGTCGCATCTGTTGATCTGTCCGGCCCCTTGTAAATGTATGTTTTGGGGGTTTCCCACTTTTTGCACAGTTTGGTCCGCCGTGCCCTCTGGGTACGGCTATGCCTTCAAACTTTGTCCACCTGAAAATGTCCGATTCAAAATTTTTCTACTTTCACATTACGTTTGTTGTGATTGTCACTACTTCAAGATCAAAGTTAGCGACAGTCATTCAGTGATCACCATGGTGTAGTGGTCCGGTACCCTGCCAAGGAGTTTGGCATCACCTTTAGATTTGCAAGGATTTGATTCCCCTTGCATGTGAAAAATCTTTGCGATCCTAACACCCCTCTTCTGCTTTACCCCTCTCCACTCTACTTATCTGCAGGCTAAAAGAGTTTCTGTTACCTAAAAAATTTTCAGGACAAGGATATTTCTCAACTTGACCCTATACGAAATGTTCGAGCGCCTGAAAATCGAGTAGAAGTAAACGACCAAGAAAGTAGTGATGATGACGAATTGCCTGGCGGTTATGACCCTGATACTGTGTTCAAACCTGGGGTAATTGGCAATTTCGAAACGCCTGGCCAAGAAAAAGATAAGGGAGAACCAGGTAAAAGAACTTTTTTTAAATTTTAAATAAGTTTTTATATTTTTCTAGGAGATATGGGTAAACCAGTTCATGTTGATGAAAACTTGCCCGAAGTCGGTAAAGCAATGAGTGAATTTGGCTTCAATACTTATGTTAGTGATATGATTTCTATGAATCGAAGTTTATCTGACGCAAGAATGGACGAGTAGGTGGAAAAAATTTAATACAGAGTGTCCAAAAATTCTGTACTTTGCAATTTTTTACAAAAAATTTTTTACTATTTTTTTAAATCTATCAAAATAAGCTATCAATTTGCTGAAGACCATATTCGATAATTCGTTGACCCTGAAGAATAAAACAGTCTCGACGCCATCTATGCAATTAGTGCTTATCTCGAGATCATCGAGACGAAGTAGTGAAGGCCCTTGTTTAGTGTGGACGGGAGAATCCCTGGGCAGTTCGCGCACAAAACTTCGCTTTGATTTGACCATACAGGGTGACCACGGTAGACGGGATTACAAATTTACAAAACCAATTAGCTACCTCAATACCATGAAAATGCTTCTTTAACCTTAAATGAAGAAAAAATGTTGTTTTAGGTGTAAATATTGGCACTATCCAGAAGACCTGCCATCAGCAAGTGTTGTAATAGCATTCCATAACGAAGGCTGGAGCCCCTTGTTGCGAACAGTACATTCAGTTCTTCTTCGAAGTCCCCAATACCTTCTCAAAGAAGTTATTTTAGTCGATGATTATAGTGATAAAGGTGAAATTTTTTGCAATTTTTCAATTTGACTCCCAAAAAATTTTAGAGCATTTGAAAGAAAAGTTGGAGCGCTATGTGGAAAAGTTTAATGGTAAAGTTAGACTGATTCGCAATTCTGAAAGAGAAGGCTTGATTCGAACTCGTAGTAATGGAGCTGTTGCAGCCAAAGGAGATGTTGTGATTTTCTTGGATGCTCATTGTGAAGTGAATATCAATTGGCTGCCTCCACTTTTGGCACCGATTAGAAGGAATCGGTAAGAAAAAAAATCAATAAGAGACAATTCATCATCAATAGTGAAGTGGCAAGCATCTCACTTTTCATTCAAATGGCGAGGGTTTGATCCCGCGAGGGCGAAATTTTTATTTGACCACTTTAAAAAAGTTGTCAAAAATTTAATTTTTCATCGAATCTGAAAGGAAACTGCCATTCTGCTGGAAAAACTTTCCAAGTATGGTATCAATGGCTTCATGTGAATCTTCTTGTTGACTATGCTCGAAGTTTAGAAGGATCTCGTTCAGATCAACTAAGGCTTCACGGCAGTATCACTTTTCGTACAATTGTTTTCGTACGGTACTTTTCGTACAATTAGTTTTCGTACGGACTTTTCGTACAGGTACTTTTCGTACGGACTTTTCGTACAAATACAAAAAGGAGGGGGGAGAGCAAAATACTCCCCTTAAAAAATTTCTGGCTACGCCACTGTTTTGATGCTAAATACGAATCTGAGGCTAATTTTTATGAATAAATAGTTAACTAAGTTGCATTACTGGTCTCAGACTCTTTCACATGGTAAAAAAAATTTATCTGATTTTAGAGAGAAATTGAGAATTCTAAAATCGATAGATGTTTCAATAAATATGAAACGAGGTGTACTTTTCTAGCCGGAAATTTTACGCGGCTATTCGACGAGATTTCATATCTTTAACCAAAGTGATGTGAAAAATCAAGAACCTAAAAACACCTGTTTTAAATTAGAAAACTTATTTCCGTATATCTGGTGTTTGCTCCAAGCTTTCAATTTTTAGATCTTAGATGCCTATAGATGTAGTTTCATATTTATGATCTTAAAAATATGACAAATTTAACTTTGACCGACTTCTATAATCCTTTAATTATATCAATAAGTAAAATCCTTATGGATCTTGCTTTTTTGCTCCAAGTTTTCATGTCACCTTTTATTATCTATGCAATTATCAAAAATTCTAAAATGAAAATTTATCGGTGGTATCTCATCAATGAGATTGTATGGAATTCGTTGCTAGTTTTTTGCTATGCTTTTATTTCTCCTACGCTACTTGGAGTTTATCCAATGTTTTTAATAAATAGTTTTTTTGAATATTGGCTTGATATTAATAGCTGGTAAGTTGAACAACGTGTCCAGATTAGCCACCCACCACCAAAAGACACAAGGTGGTTTTTTCGAGTTTTTCAAAAAATTTGTAAAATTAGCTTGCTCCAGATAAACAGCGCCACAGGCAAAATTTTTTGAGAAAATGCTTATTTTTAAGCTGAAAATGCTCAGAAAGTGAAAATTTTTGGTGAAAAATAGGAAATTTTGGTATAAGATCATAAGAAAGGAATGTCTGGATTGCCTCCTTTCTACGTGTCTGATCCAGGAAGGGTCAAAGGTGTGCACATATGGCGCTGATTTTGTTTAAAAGACGTCTTATACAGGTATACAAGTATGGAAATTTTAAATTATGCTTTGGTGAACACTCTCGCTGGTTTAACGATGTCCATTGGATATAGGGTCGTTCATTTATTGAATTTAACACAGTTCAAATTATTCAGTTTTATTGATAAACCATTATTTCTTATTGGTGCAATTGGAATAATACAAGTTGGGGCTTTTGGATCGAATTATATCATTTATGAAACAAGGAGATCAAGTTTTTTAAGCAAAGAAAATTATGAGTCCATAGCCAAAGATGCACCAGTTTTGGAAGAAATGTTTACACAAAGGAGAATTATTGGTATGTCTAAATAAAAGAGCCCATTTTTGGAAATAGCGGGAGGTTGGATTAACCACACGTGGAAATATAGGAAATTTTTTAAATTAGGCAAAAGTTTTCGGATCCGACCGGGATTCGAACCAAGACCTCCTGGCGACCGTCCAATAGCACTACCATTATGCTACCGAGACCTAAAACTGATGCCCCAATTGGTGAATACTAGACACCGTCAAGTATTCACCAATTAAAGGGCATCAGTTGTAGGTCTTGGTATAGAATGTTTCAAAAAAGAGAACCTTCCCAACCCCAGTTATGAGCGATTTCATCCGATCTGGCAAGTTAAGCAACGTTGGGCCCGTGGGTTCGATCCCGCTTGGAACCAATTCTTTTTGCTTTGTCCAAAAATGGATAAAAAATTTTGCCTAGGGGTAATTTTACGCGGAGAATCGATTGCGCGCATTCCCAAATTTTGAAAACGCTTCCCTGATCCTGATTCAGGGAAGAAATGTGTATATTGAAGCGAAAATGTAATTATTTGAATTTTAGTCGAAAAACCAGCTGTCTAGAATTAATTTTATGCGGGGAATCGATTACGCGCATTCTCGAAGCGCGAAAATACTTCATTGATCCTGATTCAGTGAAGAGATATGTGCATTGAAGTGAAAATGTAAATTTGGCACTAGGAACGAATTTCACTTCACCGAAATAAAATTCACGAATCTAATTTCACCTTTTTTTACTTCCGTATCTAATTTCACGAACCTAATTTCCGCGAATCCAATTTTTTTCAAAAACGAACAAAAATATTTTTTTTCTTGTCAAAAATATTTTTTTCACGTAGATAACCTCCCTTTGGAATAAACTTCTTTTTGAAAAAATTTTAAAAAATTTCCCTGACCCCCTTTTTTATGGTCGCGGGTTCGAATCCCGCTTGGAGCTAAAATATTTTATAAAAAGAAAGTAACCGCCAGTGGTGTATCTGTTACAGAAAAATCTGTTTTTTCCTAGGAAAAACTGTTTCAAACTGATTTTCCTAGGAAAATTTATTTTTGTGGTATAAATTTCCGAAAGATCGCATTTTTGGCACAAATTTCCGAAAGTTCATCAATTCTACATTGAAAATCTTACTATAACCACATTTTTTATATTTTTAAAATTTTTTTGTCCGGTTATTTTTGCCCACGAGTGAGCCTGTTGTTTTCAACAACCTTTTTATAGCTTATGGTGGAAAAGATGCGTATATTACATTTCTTATTATCATAATTTTTTTGATCATATTAATTTACATTGCCTTAGCTATATTTCTCTCATTCTTTCCTATAATTTTCCTAAAACGCGCTAAAAAAGAACGAAGCCCACAAACTTATCAGCTCCAACTAAAATTATATAAAGCTTGTCTTATGCAAGGCTGGATTGCAATGATACTTACCATTCTCCCAGCCTGCTTTGTTTTATTCATATATTGGATAAAAATACCGAACTCGGCTATATTTGTGCAAATATTTTGGACTATATCTAGTTGGCATGGCCCTGTAGACTTGTTTGTTATTGGGTATGCTTTTGTGTAGATCTTGTTGTAGCCAGAGTGGCTAAGGGGCTATAGCCCTCTCCTAGGAGGGCTATAGCCCCGATTTTTTTTCAAATTTTTATGGGAAAAATTTTTTTAGCCCCCCTCCTCCGTCGAAAAACCCAGGATGCACGTATGTGTAGATTTATAGTAATTCAATTTTTTAGATACTTTATTCCATCGCATAGAAAATTTTTTGCTCAATTATTACATCGGATATTAAATAATATAAGACATATATCTGGGAACAGTGTTGCAACAATTCCGTCACACAATGTATGGCCGGCTCAAAATTCTTAAATGTTAGGATAGCTTTTTATGTTAATTAATTATAATAAAATGCTTATGCAAAGTTATCTTTTTATTCATTTTTGCCACTAAACAGTTCTTATTTTTGATTTAATCATCCCATTTCTCATCCCGTGAGCCAGACGGAAAATCACTTAGCACACCCTTCTCAGAAATAAGCGCTCTTGTCGCGTGACGAAGTGATTCAGTTTCCTTAAACGAATATTTCGAAACCTTAAGACGATAACCGCCTAATGGATCCTTGAGAAAGTTGAAACGATTAGTTCAGCCAATCAGATCAGGGGACCCGATTCCGTCGTCGGATGCCAAAGCGTCCAATGAGAGAAAGCTTAAGGACGTACCACTTTTATCAGTTCCGAAGGCAATACATCCTAGCGGAATCTTATCAACAGCCGGCAACAGCTAAAACGGTGATTCACCCCGCCAAAAGCGAAAAAGCATTTGATCTCGCCCATACAAAACGACGTTTTCGAGCTATCTATCTGCAGGGAGAGACAAAGTGGCCTAGAGAGAAGCTGATTTTTCTCTCTTGTTGAATATATTTTGTTGTATTTTGAAGTATTGAAATAAAGTTACATTGTTAGCCTTAAGCGCTTAAGCTAGTTTATAAATTGCATCTCTTGTTTTACGCGGGCTTGGGAGTTGAACATAAGTTGCATTTTGGGTCTCAGGCTCGTGGTGTACAAAATTTATTTGGTTTTAAAGATTGAGAATTCTAAAATCGATAGGTGTTTCAATAATTATAAAACGGAGTGTATTTTCTAGCCGGAAATATTACATAGTTATTCGGCAAGATTTTTCTACTGCGAGATTTATAGGCTGATTAACCAAACAAGAAC
>JAQGCP010000276.1:0-18709 GCA_034699885.1 Acrobeloides thornei
ACAAAAGCTGAAGTAAAAACTCAACTCGATGCATGGGCTAAGAATCAATCAACAATTGTTCAGGTATAAGTTTGATTCAAGATGGAAGAGAGGTCATTTATGGACTCTCGAACCTAAAATCTTACAGATTGCCTCTATATAGAGCTGTATCTTTCACCCAAATCGGAAGTATTAAAAAAATACGACAATTTTTTAGTGGATGGCCCTTTTCCTAAAATATAATTTCCCTAAATTTCCCATAAATTTCTGAAACTTGGACTGGCATGCTTTTACAACTAATTATTGTTTGATAATTATTTAGGAGGCATATGCAAATTTCACAACAGCAATTGACCAATTGAGAACAGAAGCTCAAACAAGAATTCAAGAAAGAATTGCTAACTCAAGTTTGAGTTTAAGCATTGAAGCTCAAAGTGTCATTGAACAAATTCAAGTAATTGCGTTTATTTGTGTAACTTAGGCAGTTCACTTCAATATTGACATAAAATTACCTATACCCTGTGGTGTAGCCAGATAGCCGGAACGTGGGGAGGGGGTACTGAAGTTGATTTTTGATATACAAGTTGTGCCAAAAAAGTGGATTTTTGTGATTTTTTGGGATCCGGAAATTTTCGACATTCTTTGAAACAATTCCTTCAGCTAATTTCAAATTTGTTTTAGGAAAGCTTAATGTTTTCTTTTTAGAATGTGATCAACAATCAAAGCATCACAAGGATTCAAGAATTCCAAGGAGTTCTAAATATCCTTAATTCAACTTCTTCTAACGTCACTAAAGAAGTGGTAGAAATTTTCGGCATTCATGATGGCCCCAGGCAAGATGGTCAAGGAAATCTTGGTCATCAAGACGGTCATGGAGGTTTTGGTAACCAAGAATGGAAAGGAAATTTCGGTAGACAAGATGGAAATAGAGAAGGACAAGAAGGAAATTTTGGTAATCAAGGAAGTTATGGAGAGCAAAATAACTTAAGAGTTCAACCCCTTGGAAATGGCGGAATTCAAATTTTGATATACCCCATTTCTGGTAGCGTTGGAGGCTTTGGTAGCAACCAAGGTGGACAAAATAGTGATAACAGACAGGGTGGAGATAACCGCCAAGGTGGACAAAATTGGGGCATGGGCCAAAGTGGACAAAATATGGGCATGGGCCAAAGTGGACAAAATTGGGGCAACAGTCAAGGAGGACAAGATGGTAATAGCCAAAATGGGCACAACAGTCAAGGTGGACAAAATTGGGGCACTAACCAAGGCGGACAAAATGGAACTCACCAATCTGGAGGATTTGGATCAGATGGAAATCAGACAATTGGTACAATTTCTCATGCACACAATTCTACTAGCGACAACATTAATGGTTAACATACTCATAAGAGTAAGAAAAATTGTCGACAATAAGCTTATTTGGAAATTTATTTCAATTTATATTATTACAGTCAATTTTTACTGTTTAACTAATTAAAATAGCATATAAATTTTAAAGTCATGATATTTAAGTGAATAACTACAAGATGTGCAAAATTACCCGATTCTTCTTTCAAAGGCGTAGGTCCAAATTTTTTAAGGGGGATACATATTGTTTAGTATTGCCGAAAACAGGAAAAAAAGACGAAAATTTTTCTAATTTGACAATTGTGTCGAAAATTTGTAAAAAAGGCATTTTTTAAATAATTGCAATTTTGTTGAAAAATGGCAAATTTTGGATTTGTTGGTGAAAAAAAGGGGGCCATAAGTTGATTAATTTCTCTGATTTTTGGGGCCCGCGCGCTGTGGACCTCCCACCCCCTATGTATTTACATTTAAAGCCGTAAGAGCTCTGAAATTTCAGAGGCATAGGAAGTCATAAATGCCCCCTTACGTTTTTTAGTATTTTTGGTAAAAACATAAGGAATCCCTTATGATTTTTATCTTCCGAGAATTTCGAAAGAGGCCACGTGCCTCAGATCCCAGCAGCTACAGCCTTATCTACACTACTTCCCTCTTCTCTTCCCTCCACCCATTGGCATAGGGAGAAGGGTCGAAGAGGACCGGGTACTTTTTGGCCCCATTTTCAAAGGTAAAAATGAATTTTTAAAGCTAAAAGTTTAAAAATAGGTAAATTTTGTAGAAAAAATTATATTTTTGAAAAACAATTTCAAAATTTTTGTGCTTGAATATATGAGTCAGAAATACATCAAAGATAGGCATTAAAAAATTGTGCTCACAGACCAGCCTCATTTAATAGATCAGCTCCATTTAAAATAATGATCACAGACCAGCTCCATTTATGAAGCCAATTGATAATATTACTGACTCATCTATTATCACAGCTGCATTTTTATAAACACAAAAATTTAAAATAGATCAAGTTCATATAGAAAAAAGTGTATTTAAGAATCAGGCAATTCTTATTTTCAATCAGAATTTATCTCTTTGTGTAAATTTAGATATTTTAACCTTATAGCTCAAACATGAAAACCGTTGTTATTTTTGCATCACTTTTTGTCATCGCTTTTGCTCAATTCCAACAACAAGGCGGTTTTGGTGGACAGCAACAAGGTGGATTTGGAGGTCAACAACAAGGAGGCTTTGGAGGTCAACAAAGTGGTTTTGGAGGCCAACAACAAAGTGGATTTGGAAGTCAACAACAAGGCATCTCCGGTAGTCAACAAAGTGGATTTGGAGGTCAACAGCGAGGAGGTTTTGGTGGACAACAACAAAGTGGTCAACAAGGTCTGTTTGGTAGCCAACGAAATGGTTCAGGAGGTCAACAACAAAGAGGTTTTGGTGGGCAAAACGGCTTTGGCAACTATCAACAAGGTGGATTTGGTGGGCAACAAGGCAGTTTTGGAAACCAACAACAACAAGGAAGAGGTTTTGGTGGACAACAATCAGGAAATAATGGCCAACAACAAGGAGGTTTTGGTGGACAACAAAATGGATCATTCCCATCGTTCCCTGGTAACCAAAATGGGGGTAGTCAACAAAATGGTTTCCAAAGTGGCCAGCAACCAATTGGTCAACAACAAACTGGTCAACAACAATTTGGACTTCAAGGATAATCTTAATATTAAATTTATTTTTAAACAATTATAATATTCATCATTTTAAAATAAAGCATTTTGTTAAAAAATAAATTTATATTTATTTACAAAATTTAAAATTTACAGGTTATTCAAAAAATGAGATTTTTGTAATTTTTGTGGGCCAAATTTCTCACAAAATTTTTTTTCAAAATAACCCTAAAGGGGAGTTTTCTATGTGAGAAATCGATTACAGTTGAACTTCGAAAAAAACAACTATATAGTGTCCCCCACAAGCCCCTATAGACGAGAAAATCTCGATTTAGTAACCCCTCTATTTAGTGGCCTCCTAGGATCAGTCCCTAAAGGGGGAATTATATCGAAGTTCAACTGTATGACATTGTCAGATCCTAAAATAGGATAATCTAGGCCCTGGAAAGCATTTTCATGGTTTTCAAAATTGTTTTGGGTTATTGAAACGAAAACGTGAATCAGAATTTTTGTTTCAATAACCCAAAAGAATGTTCAAATTGAATCATTTTGGTGTCATTTTGTTCGGCTCATTTAGCTATAAAAAATTGCTACAATATTCATTTTATGAAAATTTAAAAAATTGATGCAAAAATCGATCTATTTCAAAAAATTCAAAAAAGTTTGTGTATTACAACGAAGAGCTTGTACACAAATTCAAAATTTCAAACGCAATTATCTCGAAAACTACAACGATTCAGAACATGCCGTAAAAACAAAAAATGCTCCATTTTTCTTGATCTTTCCGAATATATCATTTTTTCATATGGTTGTAACTGACTGGACTGGTCCTTTAATAGATGGAAGAAAGGCTAACTTCATTAGCTTTATATACACAAATATTGTGCATTAATAGTATCGGGATGCATAATAAAATGCTTGCAGTCGTGCAAATTATAACAATTATCCTAGAATAATGAAAATCTATATTAAATTAAAATATTTTTTCAACATACCATGCTGACTTGGGTAATAACCATACATTATTCTCTGAACATAAACGTCTGTATCTAATCCATGCGATAGCCGAGGCAACATATAATGTTATAGCGTGTGCAGAAATAGTTATAATAACATGTATTTGTAAATAAACCATCCATGAATAAGAATACCCGAGTGAAGACTTAAAAGACAATTTTTTATTTTTCTAGGCTATTTGAATGAAGCCCCTTTATAAAGTACATTCAATAATTATAGCCCCACCCCAAAATTTTAGGCAATTTCTACCGTGACATGGGGATGATAAAATTTTCGGCGTTGTACGGGGACTTCTAGCTTACTTGAAAGAATCGAAATCGAAACAAATAAACCAAATAAAATATCATTGTAATAATATCACATATAGCAACTGCAATGAGTAGGCAATTTACGGCACATTTTCTTAATCCAGGACTGGTAAGAACCAAAATGTGAATAAAGTTCGTAATAATGCCGAAGACGCATATAAATAAGCATATATACCCATGTACTAGTATGTAAATACTAAATGTAAGAATTAAAATTTTTTGAAAAGTGCACTTTATCGGCCTGTTGTACTTAATTTGCAGTAATGTACATAGCGCAGTGCAGTAGCTAGAAGTGGGGGGGGGGAAGAATAGTGCCGTATCCAGGATTTCTTATAGGGGCACTTTAAAAAAATTTTTCGCCTAAATTTTGGCGACCTTTTTTTATTTGAAAAAAGACGTTTTTTACTAAAAATTAGCGCCACAAGCGAAAAATTTTTAGATAATATTCCAAAACTGCTCAAAATTTGACAATTTTTGGTCAAAAATCGATTAAAAATATATAAATTTTGACTAAAAATTGCCAAATTTTGGAAAAAAATAGAAAGGGTTACAAAGAGTTTCAAAAAATTTTTTTCGGGGGGCATTTCTCCGAGTTCCCCACCTCTTTGGTAGGAATCAGAATAAATGACTTTCGCCAGTAAAAATTTATTACTCTTTTTTTCAATCCCTTTTTTAGCTGGACCCCCCTTTTGAGAAAATTTTTTTTAGATAACTGACTGTAAAGGCCCCCTCCCGTTTAAAATAATTTACTTGTAAAACCTTTCTAGGTGGGTAATAAATTGTCTTGTCCATGCATCATTTACAACGTTTAGATCAAATAATTCATTACTCTCATTGCACATTTCTTAAAAGTTTAGATCGAGTTAGAAGAAAAAATTACAATGTTTTCCCGAATATTCAAAAATTAAAGACGTGTTGTGTTGTTTAGAAAATAAGTGTTTTCAAGCCAAAAATGCTTGAAAATTGACGAATTTTGGATAAAAATGATCAAAAATGTGCAAACTTTTCACTTAAAAATAGCCTTAAAGGACTACTACTCTTCCTTGTTGATCATCGTATTTCAAATTTTCCGTCACATTTATTTTAGCGTTGGCCGAAACAGGCTATTGGAAATTATTCGAGTAGTTTTAATTACTCGAGCTTATTATTTATCATAAGAATGTAGTAAATACCCAGTTGTGAATGAAAAACAGAAGGGGAAGAGAGTGTTTAAAAGAGGGTGTATTGATGATGTTTTACTTAATATCCTCAAAAGGCTTTTTGTTTTAGTTCCTTTTTCGCTCCTCCGCAACTTAATAATGTTTTCGTCAAAACTCTTATTTTTCCGTTGTTTTCTGGTCCAAAAATTGATCATGTGCCCGCTATAAATAATTCTTTCTAGGGACACTAACCATGGCTTAGGTTTTGCCAACTTTTTTAAAAAAATTAATAAAAAAATGAGTTTCAAACGAATTTTTTCGGGCGATCACACATTTGATTGCTGGTAATCTGGAGAATTTTTTTGTAAAAAAAATTATTGAAAAATCACATATTTTATCCGAGATATAGCCATTTGAAGTTTGGACCCAAAATGCCCATTTTTTATTATTTTCAAAACTTTGCCAAAAATTCATAGGATTGGCGCAAGAATTTTTTAAAATTTCTTCAAATAGCAAATTTTCGTTTCAATGCCAAAGTCAAGATTTTCAAAAGCAGAAAAAACATGCATAAAATGGACAAATTAGCTCGTTGTTTTTCAAAAATCGGAAATTCAGAATACTGTTCCAGAAAAAGCTATGTCAAAATAAAATAGGTAGGTTTCATCTGAAACACCCTATACTTTTTTGACCAAAAATATTAAAATTTTGTTTAAAAAATTAAATTATCCGTTTTTTCGCCAACAAATTTTTTTAAATAATAAAATTTTAAAAAAATTAAGATGTTGAAAATCGAAAAAACTCATTATTTTTGCAATCTCGAAGCTTGAAACCCGGAACTCGAAAAGAATGACAAATATAGATATATTTATTTGCTCAAAATGACGTTGGCAAATATTCCTGGCTAAGCCACTATCGCTTTAGAAATAAAATTGTCACAAGATGGTTGTGCATGTGACTCCTCTAAAGATGGACTTTGCAGCCACGTTTTTTACCCCAACTCGGATCCTTTTTTGCACACATAATCAGGTTATCTTATTTTTTTATGGGAAAACCCCAAATTGAATAACTTACTAATTTTCAAAGAGTTGATAAAAAGCGCGTGTTTCAATAGAAGAAAAGTTTGGAGCAACAAATTAGAAAGATAGACTTATAGTCCGTTTCAGCACAAAAGAGAAAAAAGTGGAACCCGAAATTCAAAGTCCGAAGTCCGTATGCCTTTTGATTTGACATGTTAAACAACGTTGGACCATTCATTGCTGAGCTCGAACCGCACATGGGTCAAAAATTTTTTGCCCAAAATAAAAAGTTGTTATTTAGAAAGTGAATAACAACTGCAAAAAAATTTTTGATTTAGGTAGATTCGAACTCTTGTCTAACCCAACGTTACTTAACTTGAGTTTCTGGGACCAAGGTGGCCTTGGCATAAAATGAAGCTCTCTCCAGCTACAAAATGCAAAAGACGATTTGTCAAAAGCTAAAAGACTTAATGACTTAAAGCCGTTCCAAGTTTGGTCAAAAAATGACCATTTTTCCCAACTTCTAGGGGCCATAGCTCCATGGGAAAGGTCGCCAGGTCGGAAGCCCAGAACCTAAGTTGCATAACTCGGTGAGTTCTATCAGAATATCCACCTAAATTTTCGTTCAGCGATGAAAAATTTTTGGTGACCTTTGTCTCAAAGCTCGATTATATCGCGAAACCTGTTTTAAGCAATTTCTAACTTAATCTAAAACAACCATCCAAATAAGTAAATAAGGGCAAAATCTCCTTAGAAACCAAGCTCTTTTGTTAAAAATTTGTATTTAATTTGATACTTTAACCTAAAGCTGATTAAGCTAAAATTACATTTGAGTACTTAGATGTAATTTTATATATTTAGATGTACTTGCGTTGGTAACTTGTTTCTAAGAAACCAATAGATTGAAATGGATTGTAAAATGGGGGGCAGTGATGTAGTGGATGTGAGGAGTGGGGGGGGGGTCAACCTATCCCCCTCCCCTCGGGCCGGAAAAAATGGTAAGGTACCTGTTGTTTTTAAAATTTTTGAAAAAAGTAAAAAATGACCATTTGTTGGCCAAAAATCGTCAATTTTCCTCAAAAAATTTTTTCTTTCGAAAAAACAGGTACCTGTTGTTTTTTGAAAAAAATAGGGTAAGGTGTCTGTTGATCGCTGCCTGTTGATTTTTTCCTTTTTTGGGGACCGATCTTCCTTGCCATCCGGCCAGCTACGTCACTGGAGGGAGGAGGCTTATTCTAGAGGAGGGGGGGGGTGGTTATTTTAGAGGATTTACGGTATAAATATAATATGAATATTGCTCTTGGGCTAGTTGATCAATAATCGGATAGCAAGAAAAAATATTTTGTTTCTCATATACTTCAGTCTCCAAATAAAGAAATTTTAACACCTGGCCTCAATTATCCATTTCAACGTTAAATATAATAAAGTTTGCATGGAAACAGCGGCCCAACTGTCGGAGGCTCCCTAGCGGCGGCTTATGAGCGACCACCTCAACAAAAACTTACATGCAACGAAAATGTCACCAGTGACATTTTAGTTGCATGCAACGGAATCGCGGCAAAAACTTTACGGGGGAATCGAACTTTCGACCTGTAAACAAAATCGAAAATTTTTTTCTAAGGGCTACGACCTCGAGAATGGTGTCAAAAATTTTCTAAAATCGAGCTAAGCAACTTTAGTTTTGGCTGCTGTGATTTTTTTCTAACCCTGTCGAGATAGCTGATGAGGACAACTTTTTGCCTTTTATATAGTTAGGATTCTCAAATGCGAGCACTCAATAGTCGATTTAAAATGACGGTTTGCAATTGTTAATACTCAAATGTATCTGTCTGGTTTTTAAACTTACGATCATTCTGGGATTCTAAACTTCAGTTTTATTTGTCGGCTTATCAAAAATTCGCACCTAACAATGGACCTGTCAGAAGTGACGCCTCAGTTTTCCGATGAAAAATATATTATCTTGTAGAGCATACCCGAGTTTATTTTTGAACTGATCGATTTAGTTGTCAAAGGTGTAATATGAGAGAGTTAGAGACTATTTAATTTTCAAATGTTCTCTGCTTGTATGTAAGTCCATTTGGAAAGATCTAACGTAACTTCATGAATGGTCAAGTGACTAAGAGCACATCTAGTGCCCTTGTGATATTTTTTTCATTATTGGGTCCAATTCCGCGTGGAGGCTTTACGTTTTTACACTTTTAATTTTTTTTTCTTTTTTTGCATATTGTTACAAAAGTTGTCTAAAAAATTTCTTTATTTTATTTTAATGATTTGATTTTTTCTTTTCAATCGTTCGGCTAAATCCCGTTCTTTGGCTTAATTTCCGTTTCTAGATATAATCTTAAGTGACCTTCAATTAATTTCACAATATTACGCGGATTTATCCCATACTTAGGATTTAATCCCATCGTAGTTCTTGACTACCGCTAAATTTTCAGTCGTGGGATTAAATCCGAATTATTATTGTGAGATTAATTGAAGGTCACTTCAGATTTCATCCAGAAACGGAAATTACGCCAGAAGAACGGGATGTAGCCGAACGATTGAAAAGAAAAACTAAAATTACTAAAATAAAATAAAGAAATTTTTTAGACGATTTTTTAACAATATCTAAAAAAGAAAAAAAGTGCAAAAACGTAACGCCTCCACACGAAATTGAATCCATGAATGAAAAAGATATCACAAAGGAACTATATGTGCTCTTACCAACTAGACATTTCTTTCAGTTAAAGGATCAGTCTAGTTTTGGGGAAGTTAATGCCATGTGATAGAGCACAAAATTTGGAGCATTTTTTGCTTTTACGACACTATTTGAAAATCTAACGGTTAAAAGTTATGAGCGAAACAAAATTGTGGTGTTTTGACCAACAGGAAATTGACGCTATTTTAAAAAAGTGGGAAGAGAACCCTGTAATGTAAAAGCCGACTGTCTTTTATGAAAGTTTATTGAACACTGAAAAATGAACACTAAGAATTGTATGAAATGCGACTAAAAGCATAGGAAAGAGCGAAGCAATATTTTGATTTAAAATATAGATAAAAATACATGTAAAATAAGATTTCACAATTATTGCAGTTAAAGGATTAGTCTAGTTTTGGGAAGTTGATGCCATGTGATAGAGCACAAAATTTGGAGCATTTTTTGCTTTTACGACACTATTTGAAAATCTAACAGTTAAAAGTTATGAGCGAAAAAAATTTCAAATTTGCCGCAATTTGCCTGCACTCAGGCATCAATCAGATTGTTTATTGAAAAGATTTAATAAAACATTATAAAATTCAAAATTCTTGCACACTTGTGAAAAAATAAATATGCATTTTTGATATCTCGCCGAGGCGAATAAAATGGCACCAAAATTATTGAATTTGAATAATGTTTTGGGTTATTGAAACGAAAACCCTGATTTCATGTTTTCGCTTCAATACTCCAAAACATTGTTCAAATTCAATAATCGGAAAACTGAGGCGTCACTTCTGACAAGTCCCTTGTAAGTGCCGACATGCCGCGAAAAACGATCAACAGCTTGCAGACAACTGCTTTCTCAAAAACTTTTTTCCCACGACATATAATTTCCAATATTTCAATTAAATAGACAAAAATATGCACACAAATTAATCTTTGAGCAAATAAAACTGACATGCGATCAAGTCTATAAGGAAGTTGGCTCATAATAGAAGTGCAATTTTTAGCAAATTATTTTTGAATAATGCGACCAAAAAAAGTAGTGAAAATATTTGATTGTTCAAAAATAGCCATTTGCGTTCACACGTGTACAAACACCCCCCAAAAATTTTGACTTTCTACGGGCGAGAAAAAACATAAGGGGGAAGGACCCAGGTAATTTTTTTTCGATTTTTTCAAAAAATTTTCAAACCTTGGTCCCCCGTATATATTTTTTTCAAAATTTTTGGGGAAAAACATAATAGGGGACGAAGATGATTTTCAAAAATAGGAAATTTTTTTCGTGACTCTTTCACAGCCCGCGGGCTGCGGGCGAAATGATCTCGCCCGTAAAATTTGCGGGCCAAACTCATTTTGGCTTACGGGTTGCGGGCGACCCCTGCTAAATTCGGGGGGGGGGGGTTGGAAGGGGTTTGTACACGTGTGTTTGCGCTCAACGTTCTTTGTTACCAATTACAACAAATACAAACAAAACGTAATAGCAGTTTTTATATAACTTCAAGGGTAATTGCTTTTAGCAGTCGAGCGTAATTGTTATTTGATACTTTTTTATATTAAGCCACACTAATAGGGCCACCCAGAGGTCGAAACTCAATAACACATTTTTTATAGCAAGTTTAGGGGTGTCCACGCCTTTTTTGAAGTCTTAAAAAAAACAGTGAAAAAAATTCTTTTACCATTCGATAGTACTCACGAGTACTAACTAATAACACAAAAAGTAAGAAAAAATACATATTTTTAAGCCATCGTACTGCAAAACTATGATAAAAGTACGACGAAAAAGTACAACTTGCGGCCGGCCTTAGCGTCACTTTTAGGCCGGACACAACTTGTCGTACCGACGCATGTGGTCGCAAATTGTCGTACTTTTTCATTTAAAATGCATTACGGCCTTAGCTTCATTGTGAACACGGGTGTGAGGAATTAGCCGCACTTTGAGCTCCAGTCACACTTTTAGCTATCATTATGAACAAAGCTGAATGGATGACTCCGCTTATATAAAGATGAAACTTTTTTCCAAGAATCTAAAGAAAATTTATAATAACGTTCATTCGTAAGATAGAAAATGTCTTTATTAGTGAGTTATGTTCTCTTGTCAGATAAAAAACTGCGGGTATTCATAAATTATGTAGAAACTTCCCATTTAGTTCACGATCCTCACACATGAAATAGGGAGGAGGTCCAATCCTCGGAGGCATGATGAGGTGATGACATGAATTTTTTAAAATTTGCAAAAAATGCCCTATTTTTATTTAAAAAAAGTTTTTTTCCAAAAATTTTCAAAAACATAAAGGTACCCCCTTGTGATGATATGAAACCCCCAAATTTTGGCCATGATGAGTTGATCGGGGGGAGGGGGTTATCCAGACCACACACATTACCCCCCTAAGTTTGACCCTTTTTTTAAAATTGTCCCCCCCTAAAAAAAATTTTGTTCGCAAATCCTGGCATCGCCTCCATTCCGGCCTGAAGGGCCGGAAAAAATGGTAAGGAAGCTATTGTTTTTAAAATTTTCGAAAAAAGTAAAAAATGACCATTTTTGACCAAAAATCGTCAATTTTTAAGAAAATTTTTTTCTCGAAAAACGCTATTTTTTTTAAAAAAGGTCGCCTAAATTGGAGGTAAAAATTTTTTTTTGAAAATCGCTCCCCCCCCCTCTTTGCCGGCTGGCTACAGCTACGTCCAAACCTTCTCCCTATTTCATGTGTGTTGATCTTTGAAACTAAAGTAATAGATCATGCATAATTAATATTGTTTCATAAATTGTTGATAAAGCGAACTCATTTGAAAGTGCATCAATCTTGGTAAATAAGGCTCCTTGGAACGACCAACTTTCACGTGCACAAAAAACCTTACAGCCTCTTCATACAAAAGCTATGCTCTAGCTCGCCATTTAAACACCACTAATCATACAAATGAGGATCTCCCTAGCATTCGTGTGACAATTCTCGCACAGGCTAGGAGAAGCATAGACAAAAAAATAGCCGAAGCATCCCTAATTTCAGAGCTAAAACCTTCCTTAAACGGGAAGGATGAAATGGAAGGCATTGATTTCCTAATAGGTTGAAAATTTAAATTTTTAAATGTCCAACTTTGTTCTAACAAGCATTCTCCATATTATTATCATTTCCTGGAGTATTATTTTAATTTTGCAGTTGAGTATTGTCATTAATCATCATAATATCCCTTCTTCTTCGCAACTAATAAGCGAAAATGCCTCCAAATACTAGAATTTCTATTACCATGCCTACGCATGAAATCACACCGAATAAAAATCATAAGCATGATAACTCGACTGAAATTATAGATTTATTGAATCGGAATAAATGAACACGCTAATTTTTGAGTTTGCCATGTTAATTTATAATATATTAATAAGCAATAAGAATCAACTAATCTTATCATTACGTAGTCAGTATAAAAATTCATATGTGTCAAATTTGTTGTTAGTTCAAGCAGAAAACAGGATGAATAAAAACATTAAAGTGACTCTGGTTTTATTGCATGCCGTACCCTCTATTGTTTTGTATGCTGACATTATTTTCATGCTTATTCGAAAATTTAAGAAAAGGAATTTTGTAGTCCTTTTTATAAACTTTTTCTTGTAAACGGGATACTTGTAAGCTTATTAATGAGATCAACAAACGTTAAATAGTTTTTCATCATCGTTGTCCCCATAGTCAGAAAACAAGAGTACAAAAAATTAATATATTTGTACATCGTGTAAAATCGTATTAATTTGACCTTCCAACCGAATAAATAAATGTATAATTTCAGATGAGTTATCATGCGTATGATATTCTAATTCTTATGATATAAGAATTTCTATTGCCAAGCCTACGCATAGTAGACTCTCTCGAATTGCTTCATGAGACTCAGCACTCTGCCTTCTTTGATATTATGTAAAATCGTATTAATTTGACCTTTCAATCGATTCAATAAATCTATAATTTCAGTCGAGTTATCATGCGTACGATTTTTACTCAATGTAATTTCATTTCACCACAAGTTTTTTTGTAAATAAAAATTCACTTTGAAATATGCAAATTTTCGTTTTTAACCTTGCGTTTTTCATTTGGAAAGGATGGAAGCCCCTTCCCTAGCTATGGTCTTGTATATCCTATAAAATTTTATCTTAGAATCAATCGATTTATGGTGATGAAATAATGCTGAATAAAAATCACACGCATGATAACTCGACTGAAATTATAAAATTTATATGTGTCAAATTTGTTGATAGTTCAAGCAGAAAACAGGATGAAGAAAAACATTGAAGTGACTCTGGTTTTATTGTATGCTGTACCCTCTATTGTTTTGTATGCTGACATTATTTTCATGCTTATTCGAAAATTTAAGAAAAAGGAATTCTGTAGTCCTTTTTATAAACTTTTCTTGTAAACGGGATACTTGTAAGCTTATTAATGAGATCAATAAACATACGTGGGCAAAGGGGAGGGACTGTCCCCCCTTGCCAAGTAAAAATCTCTTGTCCTTGATAAAAGACTTTTGAAATAGTTTCGAGAAGTACGAAGCCAGGAGACGCCGGTTAGCGGAGATTTATTCCAGGTGGATTTTTTATGAGGGATGGTTAGGCTAAAACGGATGGTTATGAAAAGTGTTTGATTTTTTAGGCTAAAGCCAAAGAAATCGTGACGGAATTGAGATTGACAGACTTTAAAGGACCACTAAACTTTTGAACGGACATCGAGAATTTATTTTTAAAAGAAAGAGGAATTTTTACTGATCATTTTTTGTTTTTACGGTACCCCTTGAAAGTTTAACCCTTTCGAGATATTTGCGTTTGAAATTCCTTCAAAGTTTTCAAATGTAAATTTGTATTGAAACGAAAGGGATTGACCCCAACCGAGCATTGGAAAATTCAAAATTTCATTTGGAAAAATTGCGAATTTGTTATCAAAATTTTATTGCAAACTGGCTGAAAACCCTCGTAACCGGATCAAAAATGCCGATCTTTGCCAAAAATTCGGTCGAAAAATCGA
The DNA here is from genome assembly GCA_034699885.1 of Acrobeloides thornei. Taxonomy (NCBI): domain Eukaryota; kingdom Metazoa; phylum Nematoda; class Chromadorea; order Rhabditida; family Cephalobidae; genus Acrobeloides; species Acrobeloides thornei. The sequence continues at coordinate 14,151 of JAQGCP010000276.1, forward strand.
GGTATGCTCAAATATTGGAGTATAACTTTTTATTGAAGCGAAAACTTTCTATAGGTATCTGTATAAAAGTTGTAGATTCCTACCATTGTAATGAGAGGTCAACAAGCTCTCAAATCAATTCCTACGAGGAGATATGTCCATTATAAAATCCCTTAAAATTTTAACGAGGCATACACAAAGATTGGGCCCTAGACCCTATGTAGGAAATTTTTTTTCAAAAACTTTTTTTTGGATATTGATCAGTTCATAGCCATAAAACATTTGCGACACTTCTTACAATCCTTTTTGGGTGTGTTAAGGAACTAAGATCCTGGAAAACTACAGATTTCAAGATCGGATTTATTTTCAGAATTATGGGAAGATCACAAACTTTTTTCCCTTTGAAACACACTTGTCGTTGTTAAATTAAAAACGAGATTATGGGAAAATCACAAACTTTTTGCTCTTTGAAACACTGTGTGTGAATTAGATCCGTGTTACTAAATTAAAAACGAGATTAAATGTCAAACTTTTTTGATTGGTGAAATAAATGTTTAGTAAGGCTGCTTGTTAGCTGTTGTAAACAGCGGCATACGACGTTAGCTGAAGCGTTAACTGCTGTATTGCACATGTATATTAAGACGTTAGCTGAGTCGTAATGCATTATAACTCGTTGTACTGCAACATGATTCGTTGTAAACTCGTTCGAATTAGTTTGCATATTGACACGAAAACTTGATTTTTTTAAATGTATCCAAATGGGTCGAGCGATAGATCAAAAAATTCCTTAGCGCATGCTGAGTAACTTAAGTTTCCACCACTTTTTATGAAAACCTTTATGTTTCGAAGAAAAACCTATAAACTTTTTGTTTTTTTTTGCTCGAGCTTTTGAGTTTTGATATCAAAAGTTTATGATGTCAATAGTTTAGATTAGTCCCTAAATCTTACCCCTCTTTAAGAAAAATGTATTTTAAAAATTTTATTTTACAATTTTTTATCATGGTTGATCATGGAGAGGGGGTCTAAAAAAGTAAAAAATTTGATCACGTGATATGTGAATGACCTCTTATACGTTAATTCATAATATTTTGATAAACATATATAAGTATCAACTAGTCGTGTATTTACGTGGTCAGTATAAAAATTCATATTTGTCAAATTTGTTCTTAGTTCAAGTAGAAAACATGATGAATAAAAACATTGAAGTGACTCTGGTTTTATTGTATGCCATACCCTCTATTGTTTTGTATGCTGGCATTATTTTCATGCTTATTCGAAAATTTAAGAAAAAGGAATTTTGTAGTCCTTTTTATAAACTTTTTCTTGTAAACGGAATACTTGTAAGCTTATTAATAAGCTCAACAAACGTTGTTCTTTTAAATTTAGGATATACTTTTTTGGATTCTGATTTATTTTGATATACGAGTACAAAATGCATCATGGTTTTTTTGGTATTTTAAATGGATTCCGTCAAGGTTGTACCACTTTATTTAGAAAAATGGATCTCCCTACACTTTGGCAAAATCCAGTTTTTTAAACCGGGAATGAGGGCTTTTGTAGAACTAGGAGGTCATAGGGTCGGGGGTAATGCACGGGGTTGGGGTGTGGATTCAAAAAGTTGGGTAATGTCATGTTTCTTTTCCTCTTACTCGCAGCCAATTATTTTTTAAATTTCTTATTTTAGTGGTGTTGTACCGACATTCATTGTTTGGTTACAATATTATGTTTTTTATGCAGAAACCACCACTTATTTTTTCATAACCTTAAACCGATATACAGCTATTTGTTGGCCACTTGCTAATCACAAAGTAAGGTTTTACACAAGAAAAATTAGATACAGTCGAGTTTCGATTTAGTGACCCCTCCCTTCGATTCTATTTAGTGCCCTTCCCCCGAAATTCGCGAAGAAAATCTCATGAATCGATTGCGAGCATTGCCGATTCATGAAAATGGGCCCCAAGAAAAACTTGAAAATAGCTATTTTCCTGTGCCCGGTAGAGGTCCCCTGGGTAAAAATCGCTCTATCTCCCCCAAATCAGCGCGAAAACGCCTTTTGACTTTTTATTGGGGGTTTTCCCATACGGGGAAGCTATTCATGATGGATTTGAGCGATAAAAAATTTTCCTTGACCCCCTAAACCCCAGAAAATACGAAAAATCTCTATTTTTTTTGCAAAAATAAGCCTATAGACGATAGAAAGACGATACTTTTAAAAATCGAGACTCGACTGTATATATTATACAGACGTTTCAGAGGGATTTTTAGATATGGAATCGACTGCTCCCAATCTCTATGGCTATAATTTTCTTGATTCCCTTTCCAGCAACTTGGCATATGTTGGTCGCAGGTGGTTATTGTATCCCAAGTGATCCACCATTGCCTGGTTATCGTCTGGATGCAAACACCGTTTTTAATGTAAAATTTTGTTTTATTTAAAAATTGCGTATCTTAATTTAGATCCAAAACAGTTGGTTTGACATGACATTTTGTTTTATCGCTGGCTTTTCTGGGCTCACAATGAATATTTGGATGGTTGTTTGTTTGTTTCTTCGCAGAAAATCGAAAAAGGCGGGAAAAGTCGCATCAGATACAAAAGATGGTGAAATAAAGCTTTTGATATTTTCGTTGCTAGCTTTTCTGACTTTCTCGTTGAGTGTTGTTATACAAGTAAGAGTTTCAGACCTCCTTTCCTCGCATTCTCCCAGCATTTGGGCAACATACTTCACCCCCCCCCCTCACGCAAGTGAAGGTAGAGGGAGTAAGTGCCTTAGGCTGTGTTCAAGCAAAACGAAAAAGTTTTAAAAAAATTTCCTGACGGGGCGGGCCCCCTTGGAGCCGCCTTGGATATCATCTTGAATACGAAACATGTTTTTTTGTATGTACTTTTAAATGCCTAAATATTTCTCACAGTTTTAACGAAAAAGTTTTCAAAAAATGTTTTGCCTTTTCGACAACTTTTTTGACATGCTTGAACACACCCGTAGGCAGGGGTCTGTGTAAAACGGATGCACCCAAATTGTGTAAAACGGGTGCGTCCAATTTTTTCAAAGAGGTTAACGATCCAGACTTCGCATAAAAAGGAAACCATTCCTAATTTTTCGTCTTCTTCCAGATACTGAAGTCCGTTGGGCTTTATCTAATTGCTTTGGGGTACTTTCCATTGTATTCCACCCCAAAAATCACCGTATAAAAAGGGTGCACCCGGATGCAAAATTTTATTTCTATCATAACTTTTTTTCTATAAATGCGTTTCCCACAATTTAAAGCACGTTTTCATAGCCCATCGTTGCCCTTTCCTCCTCTTTGTTAGCGATTTTTACATTTTTTGATCCTTGGCCCTTGAAAAGTGACTTGATCAGGGATGTCGGCCATGAATTCTAGTTTATTTTTATGTGCAACTCGGAGCCTGCGTAGGGAGAAAATTTCGAGCTAGAGCCCAAAAAGTGAATTTTTGAGGGGGTTAAAAAGCGTTATTAATGGAAAGAAAAGCCACTTTCTTTCCACTTTGAGAAAAGAAAGCACTTTGAGAAAAGTAGAAAGAAAGCCACTTTTCTCAAAAACTATAAATGCTAGTATCATAATCAAGGTGTCATTGGAAAGGGCAACGACGGGCAATGAAAACGTGCTTTAAATTGTGGGAAACGCATTTATAGAAAAAAGTTATGATAGAAATAAAATTTCGCATCCGGGTGCACCCGTTTTACACGGTTATTTTTGGGGTCTAATACAATGGAAAGTACCCTAAAGCAATTAGATAAAGCCGAACGGACTTCAGTATCTGGAAGAGGACCAAAAATTAGGAGTAGTTTCCTTTTTGTGCGAGGTCTGGATCGTTAGCCTCTTTGAAAAAATTGACCGCACCCGTTTTACACAATTTGGGTGCACCCGTTTTATACAAACCCCTAGGCAGGGGGTACGTTCAAGCATGAGGCTTTCATTTTTACAATTTTTAGATTATTCTCGTACTAAATCCCAATATGCTAGAATCGATGTTTTTTAGCATATTCGAAATTCAATTTTATGCGTGGGATATTTTTATGTTGTCACCGCCGTGGTTTATAATGATATTAAGCAAAACGATTCGAAAAGAATTTCTCAAGATGCTTGGATTTGGGAACTCGAAAATTCTATTTATTCCAACTTTGGGACAAAATTGAATTTATATATGTAAAGTTATGTAATAAATAATGTTTTTCAAAATTAAAAAAGTAATGCTTGATCTCTGGTTAGGAGGAACCTTTTTAAAGCGGTTTTACATTACTAAAGAAGAAAGTCTGACAACAATTTTTGCACACTATAAAAGAGTTTCACATCTTTGCTGTAATAATCGTGGCCAGAAACGGCCTTAGCAAATTGGTAAGTGGCGCCGATTTAAGAGATAGGTCGAAGGTTTAATCCCGCTTGGAGCCATTTCTTTTTGTACTGTCCTAATTCGTTGAAAATTTTGGAGCTAGTCCGGCTGGGGGGGACCAAGTGACGTTCAAAAAAAATTTTTCCGATTTTCTTCTAAAAACCGACTTTTTAGGGTAATTTCTAGGCGAAAAATCGATTGCGCGCATTTTCGGAGCATGAAAAATTAA
>JAQGCP010000277.1:0-18701 GCA_034699885.1 Acrobeloides thornei
AAATGAATTTTATATTATTACAAACCATATTCTGAAAAAAAACCGCGTCAAAAATGGATTTTCCTATCAAAAGTTATAATATTTTCAAAGGCAACATTTATTGAAAAACCAAAAATATAACGGAAGGGACGGGGATTGAACCTGCGCCTTTATGATTGAAAGGCTAGCGCTTTACTAATTGCGCCATAAAGGCAGATATAAAAATGTTTTCATTTCCCACCCAAATACCTAAGCTAAAAAAGGCATTTTTGTAGCTTATTTTACAAAAATCTATTTTCGCTACATTTCGCTACAGTTTTTCAAAAAATTTAAAACCTATTAGCGAGAGCAAGTGTTCTAGAATTATTTCCCGCAAACGCAGTAAAATGCGCTTCAAAAATCGCGGCGTTATGGTAAGTTTTTTGAAATCTTCCGTTTTTGGAAATTTGCGAAAAAATACTCTATTATTTTATAGAAACAACGTATTTGCTTAAATCGTTCAGAAAAACGTTTAACAGTATTAAATCTATCAAATACTAGCAAAAAAACCGCGTAAAAATTGAGAAAAAAGTTGAAAAAATGCACTTTTTGATACCCACCTATAAATCTTTTGATTAGTTAAAATTAAAATTTCGACCTCCAAGGATTGAACTCTCCCCGTTAGAAATTGAAAACTTAGAGATCTACCACTTGACTATGGGGGTTTGATGTTCGTCGGACTTTTTCCCGAATTTCGAACGCGGTGTAGGGGATCAAGGAAATTTCAAAATCGCTCAATTCTTGCGGGAACTGATTCTCAGTACGAAAAACCCTAAGAACATAAACTATTGATAAATAAAAGTGGGTTTTCCATATTTTTTGCTTGCTTTGACCCTAAAAAATATACCTATTTTCATACACATTTTTAGAGGTGAAGATGAAGTTTTCAGAATTTTTCATTGTCATTTTCGTAATCTTTGGGTTAACAATAAGGGGTTATACACTATCGAGATTAAAATTGCCAAAGTATTCGGTAACCCGATCTAACCCTTTAAGAGTATGGCGGTCTCTTAATCATTAAAATAAAAAAGATTTATGAAAAACGAAAAAAAAGTTATAAGCAAATTTCAGCATTACGAATATCCCCACCTTGTATATGAATAATAATAAAATCTACCTGTATAGGGCTATCTATTCCATTTAGAACACAATTTTCACTTAGACACAATAATTTTTTCCACATTTCTTTATCGTTTTCATAAAGCGTTTCAAGGATAGTTTTTACGGCTTCTCTAAACATAAAATAAGTTAAAGTATTAAGCTGATCAATAAGTTGTGAGAACGCTTTGATATGTTGCTTTCTGAACCATTTTTGACCCAATCTTGAAGTATAACAAGTTATCTTTCCAACTTTTCGCCCCCATTTTTGCCCATATACTCCAATTTTTACCCATGGTGGGAAAAAGTAGCAAATTTTTTTCTTTGGGACGGGCATAAATTTTTACGAAACCTATTTCAAAGAGTCCCATCAATTATTATAGCCATAAAAACTAAGAAACTGTTTTGGCACTTTGTATGTAACCTCATCCTTGTGGAGTTACAGGCACCCCACATCACTATAGTAAAATGACATTTCCTCAAAAACGAAAAATATTTTTCAATGCGATTTTTTGCATTAGATTCCTCTCTCATCGGAAAAGCAAAAAATTGGCATTTTTCTAAGTCAAAATATCTCAGCGAAGATGAAGTTTTGGGACAAAGTGAATAGCACATTGATTAGGCCTAGATCAGAGCTAAAAAATTTAAATAAATTATTGGAATCGAAAATAACCTCGCGGAGATAGCAATTTTGAATATGGGTCCTTTATCCAAAAACAGACCATCATCAGGGGTACATAGGGAAAATTTTTATTTCTATTTTTGTGTTTAACTCGTCAAAATAAACAACTTTTTCAAGACGCGGAACAAATTGTCGTCGATTCATGTTTCCGGGCAAAATATGCCGCTGTGGGAACCGTACCCGAAAATTTTTTGAGTTGGAACAGGAACCCCAAAATTTTGGGGTCCCATATATTTCACCGACTGACATTTCACTGACCCGACATGAAATGTCAATCAGGACTTAAATTCTCGACTTTTAACAATATTAAGTTAATTTTTTTTCTCATTTTTTTAGGCAATTTCACTATGTCATAAATTTGTAGTTAATTATACTATGGTCAAAATTTTCATAGGCAAATTCACAATGTTTAATTTTTCTCTATGATAATTCCTATGGTTCACATTCTCAAATTTTAGATGCTCAAAAAGAATATATAGGGCATTTCCGGACAAGATTCTGAATTCAAATTCTGAATCCGGATTCTGAGTCCGGATTCGAATTCTGAATCCGGATTCTGATTTAGGGGTCATTCATATATCACGTGATCAAATTTTTGACCTTTTTAGATCACCCTCCATGATCAACATGATCACGGGTTTAGCCCCTCTCCCCACCGTGATCGTGTCAACATCATTTCTTAAATTATAATAAATATTTTTTTAAATTATAAAATTAAATTTTTATACATTTTTTCTTAAAAATTATATTTTTTTAAGTTACAAGTCAAAACTTTATCAACTAATTTAATTCTTCAATTTCAAAAAATTGGAAATAATAATCAGAATTTTTTGAGAATACAATAATATAGTATAAAATGATCACGTGATCAATGGCTTGATCCCCCCCCCCTATCCCCGTGATCATTTCAGCTACCCCACCCCCTTAATTTGATCATGTGATATGTGAATGACCCCTTATGCAAGTTCACTCGTCGCCGAATTAAAGCTCACTCATATCTGTTCTTTATGGCCAAACTTAGACAAGTCATATTAACACCATTTTTTTCCATAAACTTATCTATATCTACGACATATGGTTGTTTCAATAGCATTGTTATAATTGAAATCTGCTCCTTTTCAATAGCATCATGGAGAGGAAACGAATTCCTATAAATATATTTTATTTATAACTAGAGTGAAATTTTTTTTCTTATTTTTTCCAAAATTTTTTGCTAAAAGTGTCCAAAATGTATGTAGAAACAACTTTAATAAAGACGGTTTACAAAAAAGTTCACAAAAATTCCTATAATAAGTTGAAAAATCGAGAATAATGAAAAAACTAATGTCACAAACGACTTTGTGAAGAAATTTTTAACTTTTTAAAACATTGTTTATTTCGGCTAATTTTTTATATTTGGAGGTTTTATACTATGCTGAACATGATGATCTTAATTTTTCAAGAAAAGCTGTGTAAAATTATAAACTCGCAGGACCAATAAAATTTTCTGTTCGAGCTTCCATTGAAAGAAGATCATTTCTTACAGATATCGCATTTTAATAGAGCCCCATAGGGCTCTATTTTTCAATCCACTAAAAATCCAAAAAATTGAAACAACCTAAGGTAGCCTTATGTTTTTCTCTCTAGAGTGGGGCTCTATTAGAATTTTTACGATAACCGGCTTAAAAATTATTATTTAAAAATGATTTATTTTTCCTACACTAATTTGTTATTATTTGTTCTCAAATAATTTAATAACGTTTCCACAGCTTCAAGTTTTTTATTTTCTATAGAATAATATAGATCGTTTTCAATATCTAATTTTGTACTTCCAAGATTGAGTAAAAGCTCGATTAATGTACTTGAGTCTAAAAATATTATGGTGTAACTAACAAGTGAACTCCAACATAGGACTCAGGATTTTTCTCAAAAATCGATAATAACTTTTTAATTTATCAAAAACAATGCACATGGCGTTATTCATGGAGGTAAATCGGGAATAAAAATTCTTTCAAAAGTCGATAGTAGTTTTGCAGTTTTGGGGGAAAAATCGACTTTTGAGGGTACCCCCTTCCCATCCCTTGGGGTCTGGATCATACATGGGCAAGGTGGGGGGGAGGGAGCGTCCGATGAGAGGGTCCCCCCACGGCTAAGTTGGCGACCTTTTTTTTTGTCGTCGAAAATTTCATATATGAGAAGGTCCCCTCTAACTTTGGGCCGATGAGTGAGAGGGTCCCCCTAATTTGGGGGGACCCTCTCACGATTAATGAGAGGGTCCCCCCTAATTTTGGGCCGATGAGTGAGTGGGTGGGGGGGGAGGCTCCCCCCCCCTTGCCCGCGTATGGTCTGGATACGCCACTGCTACTATCTGATGTCAAAAGTCTTCCAACTTTCCCCCTAATATGAATTAGCCAAAATTTCATACTTTGATGTATAGCTAAAAGAAGTGGAGTTCTGTTTTTTCTATCTTTTAAATCAACACTATAAGTGCTTATATTTAATAATCGTTTGACTAATGCTATATGTCCATTACGAGTAGCTATATGAAGTGGTGTTTGAAGATCGATATTGCGTACGTTTATGTCAAGATATTGCATTCGTTCAGTAAAAAAAGTTAGTATAAGCTAAAAATTAAAATATTTTTTAAAATAAGTTTTTTTGGAGTTTGAGATATACTTTTTTGGCATTGGATATTAAAAATTCCTATTATTTATTATTAAGAAACCCCTCTCTTTTTCTCGTTTTCATAAGTTTTCGTATCTTTATCAAGTTACCCAAATACTGCCCTCCTCTCACCTGTTCCTAAAGTGCACGTCTGTGCTAGAAGTATCAATAATTAATATAAAAGTTTATATATATACCTCAAAAATGTCCACATTTCCAATTTCAGAAACCATATGTAATGGCATATTGAGACGAAAATTAGGAAGAACAAACATTTTTCCTATTATATCATTTTTGTCATTTTTGTCACTCCTAGATACCATGAACTAAATTTATATCAATTTTTATAGTTATTTTAAACAAGTCTCGTATAGGGTATCCAGATGTCACTCTTTAGGATGAAATTTCACCCTCAACGCCTCTTTTTCACCCTCAGTGAGGTGAAAAAAGTGGTCGTTGAGGGTGAAATTTCACCATCAGATAAAATTTTATAACTTCAGTTTCACCCTGAGATAAAAAATTTCACCCTTATCGAAAAAATCATATGGACACCCTGTTAATAGTCCATATAAGAGTGCCGAAATTAAAAGTTTTGATAACCTTCTAAAAAACAGTGTAAATTGTCAAAAAACAGTGTTGACTCTATTGAAGCTCCAGAAGCATCAAAATTCAATTTGTGGATTCGATAGAGCTTCAAAAAGCGCAATTTAGGCTGTTTAAAGAGGGTTCCTAATTTTTAATTTCGGCGCTCTTATATCTCCAATGGGCTATTCCAGGTATTATATAATCAAGTAAGAGTGAGAAATGTGTATTTCACTATGTATTTAAAAATAAACCAGGCTTCGAATGTGTAACAGTACTTTTGTCATATGCCCGCCCCCATAGATATTGCCTCTTATTGTCCATTGATTATTAGGCGTGTTTTTTCTCACAAATATGGCTGGAGAACGCCTATTCCATCGTTCAATCCAAGTCAGCTGTTCATGCATAAGCCAGCCTCAACAAAACATTTGCCGTAATGCAATTCGGAAAAGAAAGCTGAGGGTCCAGTTTTTTTCTCAGAGGACCCACATGTAGCCGGATATTCATATCTGATGTTTGTATATATATTGAGAGTGCACATACTACAACGAGAGGCTAACAACAACTTTTTTTATGGCTTATTTCAAAATGTTTATATTTTGAAATTATTCAGACAAGTTTTTAATCAATATGTTTTACCGACTTATTTAACATCTTTATGTCCATTGTCAGAGTAGAGTAGAAAAGACGAGTAAGAATTCCCGTTCGCCCAAGAAAGAACACCTGTTCCATCTTTCCTTTGAATAACAATCAGCCTAGAATAAGCTAGCCAACGTCACATGAATGCCGAAACGCGATATGTATATGAATGTTGAGGGCCCAGCATTTTCCAAAGGTAGCCCATATGTAGCCGGATATTTTATATATCTATTATGTTTGTACGTATTACGTGTGCTCATACTACAACGAGAGGCAACAACATCTTTGCTGCCGCAGACAGCTTAACACTTTAGTCGTGCCCCTCGTCGAATTGAGTACACTCCTGTCTGATGATGATAGTCAATAAATATATTTCGGTATTCGAACCAACAAAAAATATCCGGCCACACAAACTTACTTGTAAGCATTTAATCGCTTTATTCTTAACAGCTACCATAACCACAGAATCTCCAAAATACGATAATTTTATTTTTGAACACTTATCCCAAAGTATCTAAATCAAAATATTATGGATATGATATAATTTCTTATCTTATTAAAGTTACTTCAAAAACTTCAATATTATCTTTAGAAGCAGCACAAAGTAAAGGAGTATAACCGAATTCATCGTTTGCTTCTTTATCTACATTTCCAATATCTAATAAAATTTTTACTATTTCTTTTTGATTATATATGGCTGCGACGTGTAAAAGTGTACGTTCATTTTCATATCTAGTATCAAAATTATAACCATACTAAAATTTTAATCAATTTTTTAAAATTAAGCATACTTTAAGGTTAGAAAATAATTTTATTATTTTAGAATATCCTTTTCTTGCTGTCAAATATACTAGATGGTCATTTAGTTCAAAATCTGGATAAGTCGAGAGTTTTTCGAGTAGAACATTACAAATATTTTCACACTCGTGTTCAACTGCCAATTGAAGGGGCGTGGTACCATGGCAATTTTTTTTGCAAATTAATTCTTCACGAATATTAATATGTTTACTTTCTATAAAAAATTTTATTTTATACCGAGCTCCTTACGGCGCTCGTTTTAATCGAAATTGCAATGTTTATACAATGCTTTTAAAATGGCTCATAGTGATTTTAGCCAGTATATAGTGAGGGCCAACATAGCCTTAAAGTAACAATACCCACTCCACAAACACTCTCCATTTTTGGCGAGGGCATGGGTAAACAGGGGTTCCATTTATAGACCCCTTCTTGCACTTGGAGGCCTGACCCCCATGCAAATTTTCAGCCGAAGGCCGAAAAGTTACATAAGAGTCCCCTTTATGAATTGATCGGCCGAAGACCGGTCAATTAAAAATGGTAATGTTTTATGAAAAATTGTAAATTTTGGTCATTGTTGGTGAAAAAAATGGCAATTTTTGGTTAAAAAATTGGAAATTTTTTATGAAAAAAGCAATGACCCCCAGCAAATTTTGGTCTGACCCCCCGCAATTTTTCGGAAAAATGGACCTCCTTTTTACCTACGGGGTGGGTCGCGCAATGAACAACAAACTTTGAGAAACTGAAAATTTTTTGGTGGTCTCCAGGCGTACAAAAATTTTTAACATAAAAATGATCAAATTTTCACATTTCAAATATTAAGCCCTATAAATTTCAAGCCACTTTTATATGGTCGGTAAATGATACACAGGGCCGTCGCTAGGGGGCACCAGAGGGCACGTGCCCCCAAACCTGGAAAAATGAAAAAAATTTCCCCTTTGACCCCTCCCCCATGGCGAAGCAGACTTAAAAAAAAGTTCCACAAAAGAGAATTTTAAAAACGGTTTACATCATTCGATTCAGCTCGTTGAGACGATCAAAACGAAGTACATATCATGGGAGTTTCTTAACAAACCCCTATGTTCGAGTGGTAAAATGCTAGCTTTTCAGTTTATAGGCCGGGGTTCGAATTCTAACCCGAATGTAAAGTTGAAAATTTTTGCATATTTATATCTTGTCACTATGAACACTTTCCTATCATTTTTTTCTTCCATACATACTCAATTTAGAAACTCTATGCTGCTTATTTGTCAACAAGTGGAATTGACAAGTAGCACAGGGTTTCTAAATTGAGTATGGAAGAAAAAATGACAAAAAAGTGTTGATAGTGACAAAAGATAAATATGCAAAAATTTTCATTGCATTTGCAAAATTTTACATTCGGACTGGGATTCGAACTCGCGCCTATAAACTGCAAACTAGCATTTTACCACTCGGCTAATAGGGGTTTAATAGGCAATCCCAATGATATGTACTTGATCGTCTCAATGAGCTGAATCGAATGATGTAAACCATTTTTAACAATTCACCTTTTTTCGTTTTATTTTTTTACTGTTTGCTCTGCCGTGCCCCTTATGATTTTCAATTTTTGAAAAAAAATTCAATGTTTACAAAATTTATCTATGTTTTAGGCATTTTTTATCAATTTTTTTCTATAAAAAATAGAATTTTTTAATGAAAAACACTTTTTTTGGTTGGTGCCCAAGCCTGGTTCCTGGCTACGGCTCTGATGATACGAATCATAGAAAATAATTAAAAAGATAGATATCAAATAATTCAAAATGTTGCTTAACCTGCATAGTTAATGATAAAGTTGACGTTTTCAACTTTATCATAACGTATTGCATAGTGTAGCGCATTATTCCCAACATAATCACAAGCTAAAACATCTGCACCATTATCAAGTAAAAGTTTTATGATTTTTGTAGCATTGAATTCACAAGCCAAATGTAGTGGCGTAATCTTGTATTCCTTGTGTGCATCCTAAATTTTATAGCAATTCTTAATAAAATTAAAATTTACATCCACTTTTCTAAGACTATCATACGTAAATTTATCGTCTTCATCTTTACTTGTAAAAATTTCTTCAACAAAGCGATAATTTTTTTGTAAACAAGCAAAATGTAATGGCGATCCTATTGAATTATCTTTAATCTTTTTGACTTTAATATCAATTTTCAAGTTTTTAAGAAGAATAGATATCTAAAATTATTTTTATTATACAAGTTGAGGCAAAAATTGCACTTTTTCAGTCAATTTTTCTTGAAAAAATTTTTTTATTTTTTTCCAAAATGATCATATGGGGGGGGGGGTTCCTATGCCGAGAATCGATTGCTTGCATTAAAAATCTTGAAAACGCTTCCGTGACCCTGAAATCTTTAAACAACAGGATTTTTTAATATTTTTGAAGGTTCTGAACTGATTAAGAGTCCGGGAAGCGCTATCAAGATTTTTCAAAAAGCAATCGATAACCCCACATAGGGTCGTTTTGGAAAAAATATATAAAATCTTTCTCGAAAAACTGCTCAAAAATCTAAAAAGTGCAATTTTTAAAATTTAAAATAATTTACCCAATTGAAGTCACTCGAAACACCAGCATCATCAAGTTCTTGATTAGTTTCCCATTGGCTATATAAAGCTGCAACATGAAGTGGTTTAATTTTACAATTTGACATTATATATTTTAGTGTTTCTGTGTCACTTTTTAACACTCCTGCTACTTCTATACTACGTCCTAAGGCGGCACAATGAAGTGGATAAATAGAAATAGACTTAAATTATAATGTTACGGATTATTGATCGGCAGGATTATTTCGGTTATGGTTATAACCAAAACTCAATTTTATTATGGTTACAGTTATAATCATAAGCGTAACCGAAACCGTAACCAAAACCATAATCATGATTTTTTGGGTCAAAAATTAACAAAAATAAAATGAAAAAATTTTAAAAAAATGAAAAATTCGAAAATAATATAGAAAATCGAAAAAAATATATAAAATTTAAAAGAATATAGAAAATTAAAAAATAAAAAGTTAAAAAAAATGAAAAATTGAAATAAATATAAAAAATTTTGAAACAAATATAAAAAATCGAAAAATTTTAAAAAATCAAAAAAAAATATAAAACATCACAAATATTTGAGCATTTTAATCGCATTAAGTGGTAAAAGAAACAATATGCAGAATTTTATGCTCTACAGTCACGAAACGGAGATTTGAGGGGTTAGCCCCCGAAATGGGTTTTGCTTATTCCCCGAAATAGCGGGGATTATTACCCGTTTTTTATTACTTACCCCTAGAAATTATGGGGATAAAAGTGTTCAGTTTTTTTTGAAACCGGCATATACCCTAGGTTTTCGACCATGCTGAACACGATGGTGCACAAATTTTGACCCCAAACCTTACTTGGAATTGAGATCTGGTTATATGGACCATTTTTCAGGTATTATGGGTTATTTTGGCCAATATCTCGGTCAGATGAAAAGATTGAGCTTAGATCAAGTCTCATTAGAACTCTGGGATAATATGCTACATTTTTTGTAACACACTATGGGGTCAAACTCAAAGCTATAAAAAGTTATGGAGCTATTTTCCAAATTTTTGGTCATTTTTTAAGACACTAATTTGAGAACTGGTTCGAGATTTGAGACATCGTCTCTTTAATGTTAAAAAAAGTATAATTTACCTCGATCACCAATTCTTCATTTGTTGTATCCTTCGTTAACTCCTTCGTTAACTCTTCGACTTCTTTCTTTTTGTTTTCATATGCGCACTTAAAAAATTATAAATATTTTAAATTATTATTTACTCTATGTTTAATTGTTTTTGTAATTTTTAAAGTATTATTTGTAACTTGTATAATTTCTGGACTGAGTACAACCGGTGATGTATCTAAAACGATGATAAACTTTAATAAAAATTGTTACTTGAAATGCTCGGTTGGTGATCATCTTCATTATTAGATTCATCTTTCATCTGATCAGCTAAAAGAGGAGTGTTTGGTAAATCAGTTGCCATTGTGCTATCCTACTATAAACATGTAATGTCTGTTTATTTGTGATTTAAACTTGGAACGCTAAAACAAAATTGTAGGGGACGATAAGAGAAGACGATCGATATCACTTTTATAAAAATATCCTCTCAAAAAATTTTTAATTTTTTACAGCGGATTCCGGATCCTCGGGACTCACCAAAATCAAGGGAATCTCGAGATCTCCCAAACTCAAGGGGAGTCCGCGATCCCCTATCTCACGTGTACAAACTCCCTCTCTCCAAAATTGGCCCTTGGCGCTTTTTTATTTTTAGAATGCGTTATTAGGGGCCATCCAAATATTATGTTATCATGTTGGGGAGAGGGGTCAGCTCTCTCAACAAAAAGTTGATAACGCTAGTGCATTTTTGATAACGCGGGAGGAGGGGGGGGGGTCTAAAAATCCGAAAAAATTGATAACGTAATATCTGGACAACCCTTTAGAGAAAAAAAATAAAAATACTCAAATCACTAGAAAATGATATAAGTTACAGGAAAATCTGTTTTTCAGGAAAAACAGTTTTTCCTAGGAAACTCTGTTTGCAACAAATTTTCCTAAAAAAAACAGAATTTTATGTAATATATATACTTGTTCAATAAGTAAGCAATTTATTCGTATCAATTTTAGTCCTGTGCTTTATCAAGGAAGGGCGAGTCTATTTGATAAGGAAATGTAAATATACAGATTTTTTATTATGTAACTAGGAAACGCTATCTACGGAGACTATACATTATTATTTTCAAAAAACAAATTCAAAATATTGCCTTTAAAACCACTATCACTACATAACACTAAAATATACATGCTTTAGGGGCAGGGGCGTACTCAATAGGGGGCTACCGATCAAATGCCGGGAAAAAATACAGTATATAAGGGTCCCCTTATGATTTTTTGGGGAAAAATCGACTTTTTGGGGGGAGACCGCTTCCCCCTCATCGCTGGGGGCCTGGATACGAATTTGTTTAGGGGTGAGGGTCAGTGGGTGAGGTGACACCCCGTTTCAAAATATAGCAAAAAATGTGGTTGAGCTGCAAAAAATTCTTCCCGTCATTTTATAAAAACTGTATATAAAGATAGATTCAGCAGACTCTACTCTACAAAACTGTCAGACGAATTTTTAATCCTACAGAGGGATCATGAGATATCGACATTTTTCTTTTTTTCGCGAGATATGCCTCTAGAGCTCAACCACACTCCTGAAACGGGGTGGTGAGGATTTGATGACATGTTTTAGAGGGGGGAGGTCAGGGGTACCGATGTAAAGTATAATAAAATACTACACACAAAACCTTTGGTGTTAAAGATTAACACCAATTTTGGTGTTGCCCGTAACACCAATTTGGTGTGAATCAGTGAAATTAACACCAATTTATAAAAAATTTGGTGTTAATCGGGATTAACACCAAAAATGGTGTTAATTTGTTGAAATAACACCAATATGGTGTTAATCCGTCAAATTCTAACACCAACCCATGATGTTAAAAATGACTTTTCAAAAATACATAATTTTCTCGATAATATTTTTTTGGCACCAATAGACTGGATTCGATTCCGATTCGGATTCAGAATCTGAATTCGAATTCTCAATATGAATTCGGATTCTGAATTCAGATTCTGGATTTTAAATCCGATTCTGAATCCGGATTTGGATTCTGAAACCAAATTCTAATTCTGAATCCTGAACTGAATTCGGATTCTGAATCCGAATTACGGATTCTGATTCTCAATCTGGATTCTGAGTTCGGATTCTGATTTTGAATCCGGATTCTATAAGCGGATTCTGAATCCGGATTATGGATTCGGGTTCTGAATCAGGATTTGGATTCTAGATTCGGATTTTGAATCAGGATTCTGAATCCAGAATCTGGATTCATAATCCGAATTCAGAATCTGGATTCAGAATCAAAATTCTAATTTAGAATCCAGAATCAGAATCCGAATGGAGAATCCGAATTCGGTGCCAAAAAATTTTGGTGCCAAAAATAGAACCCGTTAATATATATTTTAACCTTATATTTGGTGACAGAGAAACACCAGTTTGATGTTAAAGGGGGGTGCATTTCGCGACCATTTGAAAATTTTTTTCGTAAAAATGATCCTATTGGGGGTAATTTTATGCGAGAAATCGATTCCGCGTATCGAAAAATTTTGAAAATTTTTCCGGGGGTCAAAAAATGGGAAAAATCGCGTCAAAATAAGGGGTTATAAGTTTTAACCCCAACAAGATCATTTTTAGGGGTAAGTTTATGCGAGGAATCGATTGCGCGCATCGAAAAATTCTGAAACATTTTTCTGGGGGTCAAAAAATGGAAAAAATTGCGTCAAAATTAAGGGTTAAAACTTATAAACTTATAACTCCTAATTTTGACGCAATTTTTTCCATTTTTTGACTCCCGGAAAAAATTTTCAAAATTTTTCGATGCGTGGAATCGATTTCTTGCATAAAATTATCCCAAATAGGGTCATTTTTACAAAAAAATTTTGTTTCTCCCAAATGGTCGCAAAATGCAGCCCCTTTAATCAGCTCTGAATTAACACCATTTTTGTTGCAAAAAAAATTTCGAACTTATCAAAGAGCAAAAACTTAGTGAAAAGACCCTTTTGGCCTAGAAAAAACATTGACATTGACGTCAAGTCAATTGGTACGAAATTCGAACTCTGAATCTGAATTCGATTACAGAATCCGGATTCTGATTACGAATTCTGAATCCGAATTCAGAACCTATATATAGGTTCTGAATTTTTTTGTTGGTGTAGCTATGAACACCAAATGTTTTGTATGTGGTTAGATTTGGAACCGACAATGGTGTTAGGGGGAACACCATTTAGGTATTAGAGCTAACACCGTTTTGGTGTTAATACAAGTCAATGAGCTCTGAATTAACACCAAAATGGTGTCTGGAGGAACACCAAAATGGTGTTCATAGGAACACCATTTTGGTGTTCAAACCTGTATTAACACCATTTTTGTTGGTTAGATTTGGATCCAAAAATGGTGTTAGGGGTAACACCATTTGGTATTGTATTTAACACCATTGGTTTTGTGTGTAGTGAGAGTTGTTAGAAAGAGGAAGACACTAGGTCAAACGTAGTCCCCTCGAGATTCTGAGAGCGCCATAGGCGCTCTGCCCCGATCCTTGTTTTTTTAATATAAAAAGTTTATTAAAAATTTTATAAATCATTCAAAAATATTAGAAGATTTTATGATACTGGAAAAATCGGCATTAGAATATTTCTCGTAGAATTTAGTTCCTTTTAGTGAAATAAATGATGGTCTAACATCAAATGGTTTTAAACACTCTTTAACAAATTCGTGACATTTATCAGAATACCCAGAAAACGCTCGATCTACTTCTTCATTCGGTTGAAATTGTCCAATTTTTTGTTGCATAATAATTATGTTGGTAGTAAGACTCTCATTCTCTCCTTGATATGGAAGTCTACCTTTGACAGCTTCGATTAAAGTAATGCCAAACGCCCAAACGTCTGCTTTTTTGGTATCCAAGTTGCAATTACTTAATACAAAAGTTTCTGGCGCCATATACATTATATGACCTAAATATAACATCCTACTACTATAAATGTGTAATGTTGAGGGCGAAGCCGTAGGCGAGCCGTACTCGGGGTTCAAAAATCGGGGAAAAGTCCAACAGACTGCAAACCACCATGATCGAGTGGCAAATCTCTCGGTTTCCCGTTTCTAACGGGAAGGGTTAGATCCCCGGTATCCCCTAGAGGTAACACCCTTTATATATATTCCCAGATAAGTCAAAATCAAAAAATAATGATAGGCAAAAATTTTTCATGTAATTTTAAGGATTTTCTTTTATAACTTTTTTGTTTCGTTAAAATTAAAATTTCGACCTCCGGGGATCGAACCCTCTTCGTTAGGAACGAGAAACCGAGAGATCTACCACTCGAACATGGGGGCTTGGAGTCTGTTAGAATTTTTCCCGATTTTCGAACGCTGTGGAGGCAATGCCGTAAGCAAGCCGTACTCGGGGCGAAGCCATAGGTGAGCCTTAATAACCCAAAGTTACTCTTAAGACTGAGCGCCTGGAGGCGCTCTGCCCCAGTTTATCGAAGCTATAAAGATACACACATTCAAATTAAGTTTTATATTTTCCTTTTTATTTACTTTAAAGATATTGTTTGTCAGGAGTTAGCCAAGTGTCAAAAGGCACAAAACTGTCAATCGGTCCCAGGGGTGTGAATACACCTCCACACGGCGGAACAAAACTATTGATATTTTACCAAAGGGCCATCTAGATATCACTTGATTAAATGGAAAGGGGATCGGCTTTGGTAAAATTCAACAATTTTGGTTCGCTGTGATCCAATGCTAATCGTTTAACTCTTTTCACCCGATTTCGGCTACATGGAGTGAGCCAACCATCTCTCGTATTTTTGTCTTCTGTGTGAAGGTAAGCTTCAAATTTTGTTTACTCTTTAAAAAATTTAAAGTGTAGGATCAACATCGCGTGCCCCATAGCACACAAGAACGTGTATTCCTCCAAAAAATTAACTTTTCTGCGCTGTGGACTGACCCAAAAGCTATTGACCAAAAAAAGTCACCAGTTTTTTAGCGCGCTTGGGTGCTCCCGACCTCCTTCGCAAGCCTTTTTTGCGCGGCGGACCGAAAATTTTGATGCGCGCTGTGCGGCGATCTCCCCCAATTTCGGGGGTTTTGGGGGAGGATTGTTAATGTATACCCCATAGTCAAAGCCATTACATTTAAAATAAAGAAAAATAAGGCTTATCTTTTGAAAAAATTTACCTCCAAAAGTTAATTCAACTTGATTTTTGTTAAGCATAGCCGATTCATTAAAATCACCAACTTTTATTTTATCTGGACTTTTAATCAGAATATTTGTAGGTTTAACATTCCTGTGTATTATACCTTCTTTATGACAACTGTCTAGTGCATTAACAACAGAAACTACGATACAACCTAAAAGCTCTTCCGAAAATTTAATATTCTTCTCTTTTAAAATCATATAAGCATCCTAAATGAAATTTATAAAATAATTTTTAACTTTTAACCATACTTTTAAAGATAAATCCATTAATTCCATACAAAACCAGATTTGTTCTGCAACTATACAATAACCATAATAATAAATAATATTTTCAGAATTGCGAAGTTTTAATGAATTTTCAATCTCTCTTAATATTTTTTTATAAGTTTTATTCTTTTCTTCTTTTGATCTTTTAGTACTGGGTATATTGTCAATTTTCACAGCTAATTCTTTTGCTGAAGGCATATGTTTATAAGATTTTACAACACTTGTGGCATTGCTGCCAATTGTTTCTATATAATTAAAGTCTCTAATGTCGAAATCATAAATTTTCTCTATTTGAGGAAATTGTATTTTATTTATATGAGTATTATTTTTAAGAATTTCTTTTAAATCATTATCAACTCTAGTTTCTTCAATTTCAAGTTTTTTCTTTTTCATAGTTAAAAGTGAGACATGCTGTTCAAGAGCTTTTAAATATTCTTGTTTTTGTGAAATTTCTAGATCCAACGTTTGTACTTTTGATGAAATTTCTTGATCCAGCGGTAGTGATTCTAAAAAAATAACTTGAATATTATTACACATTGATCATCAGCCATAATCATTTTTTAAAAATGGAGCAAAATTAAATCAAACAAGTTGTTTTTTAACATAAGCAGAAAAAAATTTTAAAATTTTTTTAATGATATTTGATGATATATAAAGTGAACATTTGAGAAAAAATAACAACAAAATGTAGTTTTGGTTAAATTTCTAGATCCAGCAGTTTTTATGAAAGTGAAAATTTTAATTTTAAGAAAAATAAAAGTGCCTCAAAATTTTTTAGAAAGTGCATATTTGCTAATAATACTCAAAAAATGACTATTTTGTTAAAAAAATGAAAATTTTAAGCATTTTTAGTGAAATTTTGATCATTTCATACATGCACAAGGCGAGGGACTGTCTTCCCAAGTTTGTCGTATCGAGAAAAATAGGGACTCAATTCGTATTTTTGACAGAATTCGTATCTAGTTACCTCTCCCTTGTGCATTTTCTTGAATCACTACGAGAACATTTTATTTCAAAAATTTAAAAAATGGGGCAATTTTTTTAAGTTTGGAGCATGGGGCACTTGATCTGAAATGAAGAGGGTGTTTCCCCACTTTGGGAGAAAATTTTCCTGATATAACATTAAAGTACTTACTTAAAGTACCTTCTTGATCAGAATCATAATCACTAATATGGTCATTACTTTTATCCTTATTGTCTTTAGATAAATCTTTTGTATCAGATTTGGTCATATTCTAAAATTTAAATAAAATCAGGGATGGGAAATGTACTTATTAATAAGATTTGTTCTTATTTTAAGGGGTCAAATCTTTTTTTAAATTTGTATTAGCCTTATGATTATACTTATTTTTATTAATGTCCTTATTGGCCCTTATTTTTAAAAGCATAGAAAAAATTTCAATTTTTTAACTAAAAAAGACCAAAATTTATCCGTTTTCACCATGACAAACATTTTTCTATTTGGAGCCATTCAAGTATTACGTGATCCAGATAGGAGGAGGGAGGGCTCTGGCAAAAGATTGCAAAAGATTATAGGGAAGGGAGGAGGCCCCCAAAAAATGGAGATGAGAGGTTACCACACTATAATAAACTACCCCCAAAATTTAAAATCGATGGCGGTCTCCCTACTGTTATCCATTCTGTTATGGGCGGTCCCCTTTTCTGTCGTAATTTTTTCTAAGGTCTAAATTTTTATGAAAAAACAGCGCCGCAGGCGTAAAATTTTTTAAGAGACATTTTCTTGAACATTCGAACTTGAAAGGGATAGTGTTAAACGGTTCGACTACACTCCAAATTGAATTTATTTAGTGAGATTGACGCATGGGAAAATTTTTAAAAGTCATTTCGAGTCAAAATTCGGGTTCTAAAAAATTCAAAACCTTATTTGAAGTTCAAAAATCCGATTTTACGTTGAATTTTTAATTTTTCTAAACTGCCTAGAATTATTCTAAATAATTTTTTCGGCCAAAATTTCAGTCTGACCGATGTATTTCAACACGGAGAACATTTCTACCGTTTAAGGCAATGTTTGAACTCTTGAGATAGTGTCTCTTAAAACAGAAAAATGGAGAATGACTGATTCTGTTGTTGAAAACAGGTTTTTAGGATCTCACGGGAAAAACATCTAATTGAAAATTGACATCAAGGAGAACGAATTTATTTTTAAAAATTGCTCTGTGATGCGACGCGTCACAGAGCAATTACGTTTATAGTGCAAACAATTTTTCCGTTTATAGTTGCTGTAGCGCGAAAGCCTGCGACGTCGCAAGTGCTGATCACGCGACGCGATACAAGACCGAGTGGCAAAAAATTTGGCTTCAATCTGAATTCAAACTCGCGAGCAAGTGACCACTAAGTCACTGATTTGTCACTGCACCACCGAGGCTTGTTGATGGAGAAACGTCTTTTCAAACCAAGTACTATCGCGCGACAAACTATAAACGCCAACTTGCGACAAGTTGCTCTATTTTCATGTTATTGTTCTAAAAAATTCAAGCGTCCTCATTAGTTTTCACAAAATTTACATAAAAATGAGTTTCTTTTATTATTTTTTGCAGGAGCAACAGTGAAACGCCCTGAAGGATGGGGGGGGGGTGTTCCACTGTTGCTCCTGCACATTGGCCGGTTAGAAATCCATGCGGTGTTCGTTAACGCTATGTTGTTCGTGAATTCTTCGTTGAAGCTTCCAGGCCACGTAGACGATGGGCATTGATTCGAATTTTGGCCAAAAATTCGTTCTCTTAACAAAAAAACAAATCTTGTTAAGAGAATAAAAAACGGTGGTAAACCGAAAATCAGTCAATTTTAGGATCTAATGTTGATCTCCAGTGAGAATCGAACCTTGGATTTTATAAACGAAGTTGATCTTTCATGCTGATCAAAATATAGGCTAATATATTAGAAAACAAATTTATTATAAACAAATGTATATGCACATATGTATTTCTTTATAACTTAAAAAAATCTATGTTCTATTTTTTGGAATTAATTTTATCTATCAACACTTTTTCAGTTTTGATATTTAAGTTAAACCCCGGATTTAATTCAATAGCCTTTTTATAATCCGCGATAGATTCAGTATGGTTTCCTAATTTTTCTTGTGCAAGTCCTCTGTTGTAATAAGCTTTTGCATAAGTAGGATCCA
>JAQGCP010000278.1:0-18692 GCA_034699885.1 Acrobeloides thornei
TTAAATTAATTCGCGATTTGGTTGGAAAACCCGCTGGAAATCCTACAAATTTGATTGGAAATGCAAGTATGTTTACCGTCGCCATCACTAGATCGATGTACCAAGATATTACAACGAATCAAGATGCAGTAAATCTCAATCCTATCAATTCACAAGATACTACAACGAATCAAGGCTCAGCAAATCTCAATCCTATCAATTCACAAGATACTACAACGAATCAAGATTCAGTAAATCTCAATTCTATCAATTCACAAAATCTCCGGTTGGAAGATGAACAGCATCATAATTAAATACATAGCCACTGGCGGTATGCGCACCAAAATGCCGAAAAGGTGCAGACAAGAACACAGTTGCACAACCCCGGTAAAATTCGACCGGAAGGGGGTGGGTCATGAGTTGGGAAGGGAGTAGATCATGGGGCGGAAGGGGGGTAGGTCATCGGTCCCCGGCGCCGAGGACCGATTTTTTTAGAAGGTCTAAAAAAAAGATTGCCAAACTGCGGAGGGAGTGGGTCATAAAAACAAAAATTTTGGACCGGGGTCTGTGCAACTGTGGGCAAGAGTCCAAATTAAACAAATCAACTCAGCTCGCCGAGCGCTTCGATTTTTCCAAATGTTTTCATAGAAAAATAATAGCGCCATATTGTTCCCCGCACAAATGTGGATATCCAAAAATTTTCATGAATTTTGACAACAAAATAAAAAAAAGACTTTTGGGCGCGGATCGAATCCTCCTATGAGTGAAGGCCTAGCACGTTAGCCATTCGGCCATGAGTCAAACCCATAATATAGTACTCTTTTTGAAGCGCTTGGCGAGCTGAATTGATTGGCGAACTTTGTTTAATATCATAAAAACTTTCGATCTCTGCGAGTCACATTTCTTGTAAATTATTTGTTTCTCATATTTTCTTGTAAATTATTTGTTTTCTCATATATGTACCGCGAGCGCCAGAGGCGCTCGGCCACTCGGTACTATAAGAAAATTCGTGTAAATCCTTCATTCATTTTATTTTTATTAAGCTAATAAACTTTTTTTTCATTCGTCGATCAAATAAAACAAGTCAGGAAATATATCACCTCATGATCCACGGGTTTTCTCACAATCCATGAGATTTTTCATGTTTATGAAATGCACTCAAAATTGTTTATTTGACAATGAAGGAACACAACATTAACCATGAAGGAAAAGGCTCGACAAGGGAACCATCAGAGATGTTACTAACAGAATTGTTTCACAGGAGAAAGTGATTCCATATTAAAAGAAAAAAAAAGTCCGGGAAGCATAGCATAATGGCTAAAGCTCTCGCTTTGCACTCCGATGACCCCGATTGTTTGAAAATGTCTGGATGTTGACACGAAAACATGAGTTTTGCTCAAAAAGACCGATTGGATCGTATTCAGCATACACTCTTACCCACTACCGAAAAAAAATCATCGTATAAAGTAATTTATGCAAATTCTGTTGGCAAATTCAATCAGCTACTTTTCAAAAAAAATGGAGACGATCCCCTCAAATGACCCTTATAAACCGTTGAGCATGAGCCTTGTCCAAGAACGTGATCTGTATTGATGAAAAGTCTCTCTGCCGGGAAGTCGAAATATCGAAAAATCGCAAAAAAGCTTTTTTCTCGATAATTCCAACTTTTCCAGTTGGAATTATCTTTTTTCTCGAGTTTTCATGGAAAAATATTCGCGCCACCGTCTTTCTCGCTTAAAAATATGGATATGCAAAAATTTTCATGACAATTGACAACAAGATAAAAAAAATGACTTTAGAGCGCTGGATAGAACCCGCACCCTATGGGCTAGTGCCGAGCGCGTTAGCCACTCGGCTATGGGCAAAACCCCAAACTCCCATGATATGGTACTCGTTTTGAAGCGCTCGGCAATCTAAGTCGAATGGCTAAATCCTCTCTCAAAATATTTTTACACAAAACGGGATGATTTATTACAGCTTACAAAAAACCGTTTTTAAAAATCTTTTATCTTTGTTGAGATATCGAATTTTCTTAACTGCTAGACACCCTGTACATCACTTTTCCCGGAGAAATCATTTAGGGGGTCAAAAGTTTGATTTTTTGCTCCAATTCCTGAAAGTTGGCATAAAAAGACCATAACAGAATATTATTATATTAAATTTTTAACATCCTAGCCCCAATATATCGTCATTAGATTTTTGCTTATTTATTCCAAAATAATGATAAAATTAATTCGTGCCTTAGTTTCCATGACAATTCATGAATAAAATTAAGATGACGCGATAGAATCCAATAGTTTTGGGTGTAGTCATGATTTTGACAAACTTCATTACGGTATAATAATGTTTGTCGAATAAAATCACAAGCTTTCATTAACGAGATTTTATTCGGAGCACTTGTATAGCCCAGCGCAGAAGAGGAAGTCGTGTTCGTTCTATAGCAAGTTGTTTTGAAATTTTTTAAGACTTTTTTTAAAGATTTTTCTCACATTTTTCTCAATTACTTGTATTTTACAAGTCCCAAAAAAGTAGAATATATTGTTGATGATTATGATTATGGGGGAGGGGGTAAGCCCCATGATTATGATTGATTATGGGGGGAGGGGTCTAAAAAGGCGAAATTTTTGATTACGTAATATGTGAATGGCCCCTAAGAAGGAATCATTCTTTTCCGTCCCTCGTCTATGCCTTTGCAATAGATCGTAGGTTTCCGATGGTGCCCAGACCCTATTAAAAAAGAAATATTGTGAATTAGGGTATAAACAGGTTATAACTTATTTTTGAGCGAAAACACACCTTGTTGAAGCTTCTTGTTGATGAATCTTTTAAATTAAGCTAAACTTTAATGTATAACAAATTTAGGGAAACAATAAATTTCGTGATGAACTTCAAAAACTACCATATATAAATAAAATTAATTTAAATGATCACTTCGTTGAACGCGATGAAGACTTCCTCAATTTTCGCATGAAAGATTTCGAAGAGAAAGAGATCATTTGTTCTTCTAGTCGTGCTGTATTTAAATTATATTCTTACAAGCCAAAGAAACAAGACGTTGTACTCAAGTTCATTAGTTTACCACGTTTTAGAGAACCGAATTTTGAACAAACTATAAGTTCGATAAAGCATGAAGTGAATACGTATTTTAAATGCCGAAATTCAATTCATATTGTTCAATTTTATGGTTATTCATTATATGAACATCAAATTATTCATTGCATCGAACTTATGCACTCATCATTAAACGATTTTTATAGAGGAAGCCATCGAATGTTGGGTTACTTTTCGGAAGAACTGTTAGGTTGCATTAGCGTTTCGGTTTGTGATGCATTAAAATGGCTAAAGGATCACAATTTAAAGCATCAAGGGCTAACCCCAAATAAAATATTATTTAAGCAAAATGGTCTGATAAAATTATTGCTGAAAGGTTGGTCTGAAATGTTGGATTCTTCTGGAAGTTCTACTTTAATGACAAATATGCTATACATCGATATTGAGTACTGCCTACAAGACAGTGATTTAAAAGAAGGGTTGTTGGACATATGGGCTCTCGGTATGATAATGTTGGAAGCAATGATAGGAGAACATCCTATATATGTAAATGTAAATCGCAGTCATTTTGCGATCGAAGTTCTACCACTTTTACATCGATTCAAGGATGTAGACAAGGAGAAATTTATTAACGAACATTTTAGCCATAAAATAAACAATACTTTAAAAGAATTCATCTGTCTATGTTTGGAAAAACCGGTCAGGCGACCAAACGTGGAAAACCTTATGGAGAGTTCTTTATATCAAAATTATTCGATTATTTCAATGACAGAAATAATTAAAAATTGGTTAAAAGAAATAGAGGTATAATGTTGTAATTTTTTACGTAAACAAATATACGATTTTAGATTTTCGATAGAGTTTTATATAAAGAAACTTCTATTTTATTGGATAACAAGTTTTTTTTATCTTATTTATCAGAAGCACAACTAAAATTTATGGGAAAACTTCATTTTCCTGATGATTTAGAACTGTATGAGTTCTCATTCAAGGATTTAAAGGAACTATCTATCATTGATCAAACTAGGCATATCCTAAAAGAATATGTGCATTTAAAAACCAACAGAAAAATCATTATCAAATTTCTTCAGATGAAAAACTTTAGATTCCAAGATGAACAGGAAGAAGAACAAATCAAAAAGTTCATTCAAGAATTAACAGTCCAACGAGTATTAAGACATTCAAAGAATATTGTTCAATTTTATGGATGGTGTTTACATGAAAATCGAGTTTTGCTAGGAATGGAGAAAATGGACATGGATCTGAAAACTTTTTATCTTGGAGTTCACCAAATTCATAACAAATTTAATGAAGATTTATTAGCATGCGTGGCAACTTCAATTATCGATGCTCTAACATATTGCAGTGTTTTTAAAATTATCCATAGAGATATTAAACCATCTAATATTTTATTGAACAAAAGTGGTGAAATAAAGCTATGTGATTTTGGAGAAGCAAAAATTTTAAATGATAACTCATTGGCAATTACTTCGGTTGGCACACCCTATTATTGGCCAATAGATCGCTTCGATGTTGCCGAATATGATGCGAGTACAGACATATGGAGCCTTGGTATAACACTGGCCGAAGTCGCCAACGGACGCATTCCTATTCAAGACAAAAATGGTAGACTTCCTAGAGATATTGTAACTTTAAGATTAACACTCAGAGATACACATGCAAAGGAGATAATCAACCGATGTTTTAATATTTTGACTTATTCGGAGCGATGTCGTAATTTTGTTGAATTATGTCTTGCTGATATTGAAAGTCGACCGAAAAAATATGATGCTTTAAGGAAAACAGATTTTTATGAATATTATGAAAAGCAAGTTAATGATGATAT
The DNA here is from genome assembly GCA_034699885.1 of Acrobeloides thornei. NCBI lineage: Eukaryota > Metazoa > Nematoda > Chromadorea > Rhabditida > Cephalobidae > Acrobeloides > Acrobeloides thornei. The sequence continues at coordinate 4,877 of JAQGCP010000278.1, forward strand.
TGTGAAACAAGCGATTTCCGCCATAACAAAAAATAAAATTCAATAATCAATAATAAAAAATGAATTGCTTGATTACGAACATATTTTTAAATATATACTTTTTTATGATAAATTTATGTTTTCTTACAATAAAAATTATTTATGGAGGGTCAAAGTATGAACAACAATTTTTAATTATGAAATCGATCAATTCTTTCTAATTTCGCGAAAAAATATACTATTGCGCGATTGGTCTTTTGTTTTTTATCGCATTATCTTCTCTCTTTATTAAATCGTACAATTGTATTGGTCACAAATTTCATGTGAAACCCCAGCCATCATTTGTCTCAAAATTTACGCAACCATTTAACGGGGCCCGAGACTAGTCATTTTGAAAAATCGATTTTAAATATCTTTGACTATTCGATATTTGGATTTTATTCAGTATTATACAATCAAGTAGGGAAATAAATTTATTGTTGAATAAAAAATATTATTTTTGTAATAAAACATATTATTTTTGTAATTAAAAAAATATTATTTTTATAGTATGAAAATTTTTTATTCGAATTATTATTATTTGAGCAACTTTTTTGGGAAACTTTATGACTTAGGCCTTAAGCTTAGGCCTTTTAAAGCTTAAAAGGCTTAGGCCCCTTACTTTTACGACGTTTTTGATTTGCTTATTTCGTGGAAATAAGCGAAGCTATTCAAAAGTCATCTACCATCGGTTTTTTGAGGATATCTTGGCCATTTTAAAAGCTTTTTCAATACTTTTTTTTAAAATACTCTAAAATTCGAGCTCTATTAAAATCCTAAAAATTTTTTGACCTGCAACCCTTCTAAGATCCTTAAAAGCGACATTCAAAACTTTAACATAAGAAAAAAGGACTTCAAAAACTTTTTTCCTAAAATTTTTTTCAGATTCTGAAAAAGCATGGTCGATTTGAGTTATCTACAAAAAATCATTAAAAAAGGATTTGTTTACAGTTAAAATGAAAAAATTTGTGTAAAATTATAAGCAAAATTAAAAGCCGAACTTCAATGTGGAATTGGCTCAGTAAAAATAGAATTTTTTTCGCGCTTGGCAATGCACATAATCGATTCCCCGCACATCAACCCATTTTTCTTTTTCCTTTAAATCAAAAATCCGTCTGCTAATGATTTTTGATATTTGGGGGTTTTCGGGCACGAGAAATAGATTGGCGCAAGTCCCGAGTTCCGAAAAAATTTTTGTGACCTCCTATCGAGGGTACCCCATATTAAAAAATCAATTTTTTCAACTTTTTTATTTTGACTCCAAATTGGTTGATTCTTGGTACTCGGGGGTTTTCGGGCACGAGAAATCGATAGGCGCAAGTCCTGAGTTCCGACAAATTTTTCATAACCCCCTAAATTTTTTAGCAAAAATTCATTTTTGAGAAAAAAAATTCGATTTTTGAGCAAAAATTCGATTTTCGAGAAAAAATTCGACTCAAAAAATTCAGGGGGTTATGAATATTTTTTCGGAATTCGGAACTTGCGCCAATCGATTTCTCGTATCCGAAAACCCCCAAGTACCAAAAATCAGTCAATTTGGAAAAAATTTTTTTCTGAGAATTTTTAGGAAAATGAAAAAAGCTGGCCCGGCTTTTACTAGGCACACTAAAAATGAGTATGGCTATTACGGGTGGCTAAAAAACTTTACATTTCCGATTTTTTGACCAAAATTTCATAAAAATTTTTCTTAATTTTTTATAAATAACCTTATGAAGGTTTTTCTATGATAGAAATCGATTGCGCGCATTGAAAAATTGAAAGGCATTGAAAAATCTTGAAAACGCTTCTTGATCCTAAATCAGTATAAAATATGAAAATTCCAATAACAAATTTGGTGATAAAACTGAAAATAAGAGAAATTTTCTTCGGCTAAGTTCGACTCCTATCCCGTTCTAAAACTTTCCTTCCATTTTCAAATTTTTACATATTTTACAGGGTGGCTAAAAAACTTTTTGCGATTTTCGACCAAATTTTCACCAAAAAATTTTTTAAATTTTTTTCTAAAATAACCCTATGGGGGTTTTTTCTATGCGAAGAATCGATTGAGTGCATTGAAAAATCTTGAAAACGCTCCCCTGACCCCGAGCTTGAAAACGCTTCCCTAACTTCAGCCAAAAACCCGGAGTTTTGCAATTTTTTGATGCTTTGAACTGATTTAGGATCAGGAAGCGTTTTCAAAATTTTTCAATGCGCGCAATCGATTTCTATTATAGAAAAACCTCCATAAGGTTATTTATAAAAAATTAAGAAAATTTTTTATGAAATTTTGGTCAAAAAATCGCAAATGTAAAGTTTTTTAGCCACCCGTAGTAGCCATACTCATTTTTAGTGTGCCTAGTAAAAGCCGGGCCAGTCGAAATCCCTTCATACGAATACTTGATTTTGGCAGAAACATCTGGCAAAAACAAATGCAAAAGCTATCATGCTTTTGCTAATGACACAGATGAATGTGATCGAAGATAATAGAAAATATCGCTGATATATTGATAAACGGAGCTCACTGATTATGAAGTTTTACCGGTGGCTGCTCTTCCGAAGCGGAAATGTGTCGTTTGAAGAAAAATTAGAAAATATAAATTTTTTTAAATTTTATAAGCTTTTGTAAATTAAAAGTAATGTAAAAAATGGCGATTATATATGAACATTCGGGAAGAAGTAAAAAACCTTGCGTAATCCGTTTGCAAACTGAGAAGATTGTTTGACTATTTTTACTTGCCCATCAACTTCAATTGTAGTCTGAATCTCAGCTACTCTTGCATTAACCTAAAATATTCAAAATAAGATACGAGCTAGTGTTATTCACATTATAAGCCATGTAAAATCAGCCAAATTTCCCACGGATTTTACGCACATCTTTGAAATCTCGATAATTTCTTAGAAAAATCAGTCCAAAAAAGTCTCTAATCGTAATTTTTATTTTATTTTATTTATTTACGTATAAAATACGCGAATGGCCGATTAGTAAGCCACACTTTACAATTATATAAAGTTTAACCGTAAAAAGTGTGCATAGAAAAAGAAAGAAAAAAATGATCAATCAAGCATAAATTTTACTAAAAGATTAAATGTTGTCGTGTAAATAAACAGACAATTTTTCCTTTAAAAGGCGTGATTTGAATATGGCTAAGTTTGGCGCAGATTTACAATCGTTAGATAAATTGACAAATTTAATTGCGGTGCGAAATAAGAAAGAATTATTACGGAGCCTTGATGAACCGATAGGAACTCTAAGCTTATTTATACTACCTCGGGTTTTAGTTTCAAAAAATTGTAATTTTGTTGCAGTATTTAACTTTACAAGACCTTTAATTATTTTGTAAAAGAAAACTAGGTCACTAAAAAGCCTTCTATATTGTAGAGATTGTAGATTAAGAATTTTTAACCTTTGTTCATAGGAAGGCATTATAGTTCCTAGTGACTTGGTACGTGCAATAATATACCTGGTCGCTTTATGTTGAACCCTTTCTAGTTTTCGAATATCCTTTAGAAGCGGTGGATTAAATACTGGTGAAAAACTTTCAATTATAGGCCTGACGTAAGATGTATACATCTGAGTGAGAAATTTTGTATTAGTTGACCTAAGACTTTTGAATAAAATATACAATCTCTGTAAGGCTTTAGAAGTGATTGAGTCGACATGAGAAGACCATTTGAGATCTGGTGAGATTAAAATCCCCAAATCTCGAACATTTTCTTCGACTTTAGGGAGGTTTAGGTTATTTATTAGATATGTCCTGAGCGGATTATTTTTTCCTAAATAGAGAACTATGCTTTTAGATTCAGATATTTTAAGATCATTTGAGACACACCAGTCTGAAAGTAGCGAATTGAAAAGATCTAATTTGAGTGAGTCATTTGGATTTTTATAGATTACATATGCTTTCAAGTCATCGGCAAAAAATTTTTGAGAAACTCCATCTACATGACAAACTTTTGGGATATCAGAAATATAAAACAGAAATAATAAAGGGCCTAGTTTTGTCCCCTGGGGGACGCCGCTATTCGCTTTAAAGGATTTTGATTTACAATTTCCAACTTTTACAATAAAGGAACGCTCAGTTAAAAAGCTATGCAGCCAGCGAAGGATTTGACCACCAACTCCCGCCTTGGCAAGTTTTCTTAAAAGAACATCATGCGGTACTGAATCGAAAGCTTTCCGAAAATCATAGTATATGCAGTCTACAAAGGATTTTTCCTCAAGAGCTAAAATCCATTCGTCTAACACCTCAACTAGTTGTCCTGTTACTGATTTAAATTTACGAAAACCATGCTGGCAGTCAGGTATTAACGAATTTGTCTCGAAAAAAGATAAAAGGTGATCAAAGACTAGCTTTTCCATGATTTTAGAAGTGCTACAAGTTAATAAAATAGGACGAAAATTGTCAACTGAGTTTAGGGATCCCTTTTTTGGAAGTGGAATTACAATAGCTTCTTTCCAGATTTGTGGCACCTGACAGTATCTAAGAGAAAAGTTATATATGTATGCAAGAGGAGTAGAAATACCTAGGGCACAGTTTCTTAGATAAATATTAGGAAGACCATCTGGGGATGTATTGAGTGTTTTTTGGACTTTGGAAAGCATTTCAAAAATAGAAAATCTTGAAACGCCAAGAGATGGAATTTTAGAAGTCAAAAATTCATCAGATGTTATGTTAATTTTTGACTTTTCAGAATAGACCGATGAAAAGTATTCGCCTATAAATTCAGCTTTTTCACTATCTAAAAAATAGGTTTTATTGTCAGCGCCTTGTAAAGCCGGAATTTTAACATTTTTATTTTTGATGTAGCTGCTAACATAACCAAAAATGGCTTTAGGTCCTTTAGAGCAAAACTTTTTTTCCTTGTAGGCATAAAATTTCTTTAGTTCCTTTGCTATTTTATTTGTACAGAATAAAAGCTTGTCTCGGACTCTTTGCGAATGACGTCTTTCCCAGAGATTTTTGCGATAGACAAAAAGTCGCCGAATATGTGGGGGAATTTTTTCAACATGTGAGCGTTTTTCAGTTAAAGGCACGTAAGTATCGATCGTGTGTTGTATTACATCAAGAAAGCTAGCATATAGAGAGTCAATGTTGTAAGAAAAGGCAAAAATTTCTCGCCAGTTAAAGGTCACGAGAAAGTAATTTATGGCATCATAATTTGCAAGCGAGAAATTGTAAAATGAAGATGGAGAGGATAGTTGATGAGAAAATTTTGCATTAAATCTTATAGCAGAATGATCACATGAATTTTCAAATGGTTCAATGACGTTCAGATTAAAAACAATATCATTTTCATTTTCAAAAACTAGATCAAGGAAATTCGAAAGCCTTGTAGGCTCTTTGACTTTTTGAGATAAATTTAAGGTAGTAATAAGGTTTAAAAAAATGCGTTCAGGCCTATTATTGCATGTTAAGTTTTGGTCTTGAAAAGTAATCCCTGGGAAATTAAAATCACCGAGTAGGATACATGGCTGCGGGACAGCCATCAGTTCAGCAAGGGCATCGCATAATAATTCGGTTTGTTCACTACTACAGTTAGGTGGACGATAAATTAAAATAACACGTAAAATTGAAAAACTTTCTATATCTGAAATATCTACACATAAATAGTCAATAGCGTCAAGTTTTCGAACTTTTATAGAACACACAAAAAATATGTTAGAAATAAAAAGACAAACCCCTCCGCCACCTTTTGTGGTCCTGTCAGAGCGATAAAGTGAGTAAGGATAGTTAGAAAGAAGCGACGAGTCGGTACAGCGAGCATTTAGCCATGTTTCAGTAAAACCAAGGATATGAAATTTTTGATTACCTAAGTATAATTGTAGTGTATCGAGTTTATTACCTAAACTACGAGCATTACAATAGTATACTTCAAGGCTTTTAAACCTAGCTAGTGCTGGCCGTTTCCCGACTTATTAATTTTCGGTACAATTTTGTTTTTAAAGATGACAAGATTTTTCTCACCTTTATTACGGCGTTCATGAAGTTCTTTAAGGAGTGCTTTTTGTTCGATTCGTTGCTCATAGGTAAGGCTAGGGCGGATGTACACTTTTTGGTAGTCATTATTCGATAGAAGTTTCTTGGCGGATGCCATGACGGCGTTCTGCTGACGGCGAGTTGCAAAGACTACTTTTAGAAGACGATGCTTGGCTGGGTCATCAGTTCGATTTCCAAGGCGATATGTAGTGACTGGTCGAGCTTCAACTTCAATGGTGTCAAGAATGTTGTGAATTTTTGTCATTTCATCTGCAATGCGATCATAGGTCTTAGTATTAGGAGCAGGTTCAGGCAAACCAATAATTACAATGGAGCGCTGACGTTCCAACTCTTGAGCAGAAAGGCTACCAGAAAGTTTTGGGACAATTTGGTCTTCAAATAAGGCAACAAGTTTAGTAGCGGCTTGACCAAGAGCAGATTTCTTTGACTCAACATTTTCAAGAATAGTAGCTGAGAGTTGCTTAAATTGATCAAGAATTACAGTATTGTCAAGCAGAATAGGTTTGCCGGAAACGGATTTGATTCGTCTTTCAGTAATATATTTGTCATCGATGATCTTTGACTTAGACATGATTCATGCACAGAAAGGGAAAGAAAATATTAGCAGAAAAATTACAACACGACTGTTTCGGACGAGAAAAGCTTGAAAGATGATATATCTATCCCTTGTTCATGTATCTTTAGGTTATTAAAAACAATATTCTGAAAAAAATCGCGTCAAAAATGCATTTTTCCTTTAAAAATTATTATTTAAAAATTTTTCCATTTTCCTATAGAAATTTGGAGTTTAAAAAAATCATAATTTTAGAAGAAAAACCGCATTTTCGAAGCGACTTTTTATCAGAATATGGTTTTTAATAGCCTAAATTACGATTTTGAAACATTTTTGGAGTGGTTTTTCCAAGAAATTATCGAGATTTCAAAGATGTGCGTAAAATCCTAGTAAATTGTGCTAAAATCCGTGGGAAAAATCCATGTGCGTAAAATTCCGCTAAATTTAATGCGATGAATTCCCTCCTATTGCCCGAAAATCGGGTGTTTTCAAAAAATTGTCCATCATGCATCATCGATTTTTGAAAATTGCCATTTTTTTCCAAAAATCTATTATGAACCATCAATTTTTGTTGTGTCCACTGGCAAAAAAATCGATTTGCATCACCGATTTTTGGAAAAAAATCACCCGATTTTTGAGAGTCCCTAAAAATTTTTAATTCTGTTGCCCTTATATGCATACTTTAGTCAATAATGTTCCAATATCATCTGTTGCTGCAAATTCAAAGAAAACTTGACGAACACTTGAAAAATAAAACGATCCACCAACATTCCCATAAGCCATATAATGAGGTGCCGTTGCATAAGATATTAAATAATCAGCCTCCACCGGTTGTTTAACTATTGTTAAAAATGGATTTGATATCTGCGATGTGCTTGGTTCATTCAGAATAGTTTTTGAAAAGGTGACAAGGTTCAATGTTTGGCTTCCTTGTGGCATTTGAGAACGTTCTACCCATAATCGATCAATACCTTCATCATATTTACCTAATAACATGTACAATAAATATTTTCAAGAACTAATGCTTTCAAAAACTTTTAAAACTTTGTTAAAAAATATTAAAATACAATCTAAAATTCATCACCCGATAGCCCATTAGATTCAATCATTCACTGGATTTTTTGCAAATTTTTATATTGAAATTTCGATTTTTAACTCAAAAAATTTGTTAAAAATTACATGAGAAACGGTGCTTGAAAACCGAAAAGTCTCCTACTAGCATTGAATATAAGCTATGAGAATGAATTTATCCTCGATTTTTATGCGAATTTTGAATGTGCAGCATAAATTTTTGAACATCATGAATTAATAAAATAAGAAAAAATCAACATACTTCCCCTGCATGCGTTTATGAAAAATAATTTAGATTTGCCGAGTAGCCCAGATGATGTCTTCAATGGCAATAAAAGCTCATGTATATCAATTTTATTACCATCCGATCCATACAATTGATCATATTCCCCATGTGTCATAATAAAAACCATACAACCATCCGAATCTTTATGATAATTTTTAAAGGCAAATTTCGTTATAGCATTTTTCATTTCCTAAACCGCTATAATATGAAAACTTAAGCAACTATTTACATATGCATTCAGATTATCAATTCTATTTTCGTTTCGGAGTTCATATCCCAAATATGAAATCAAATCATTTATATGTGTGCAGTCAGCTTCATTAATCGAACGTATACGTGCTCTTTCATCAAGATCATCGTGAGGAAACATATAGTTATTTATAACTAAAACATATCCTTTGGGTTTGGAAAAATTTTTATACACCTAAAATTTTTGCCAAAATTTGAACATAAAACAGTTTTTACAATTTTTTGATTCTCCTGGTAAAAATTCAAAATTGAGCGTGCATCATTTGGAATAAATTTAACACCAGAAAGTTTTAATAAATTGTATAAGTGAGCTAAATTATGAGATTTATTAAAGCCTGTAACGCGAAAGAATTTAAAAAAATTACCATATTCAGTGAGGCTTGTATCACAAACTGATAAGCTTTGGAGTTGTTTTAGTAAATTAAGAAAATTAATATATGAATCGAGTAGTTTAAGTAATTTATCCTTTAAATTATCATCCCATACTCGATTGAACATCTGAAAATTTTTATTTCCGAGGTTTTGAGGTATAATATTGTAAGAACACAAGGTAGGGGGCACAGGTAAGCTGAGATCCTAATAAAAACAATTCTGTATAATTGAAGTCAAACATATGTAAGCGGCTTTCGTTAGCTTTTTTTCAATTTTTTCAATAATTTTTGACAAAAATTTGAAGGAATTAATTAAAATGATTGTGCTTATTTATTAATTGAAAGATTAATAAATAAATAACTCATTGGGCAAAACAGTGTAAGGACATAAGATGTTTGTTTTGTTTTTGCGCGTTCAAGTTTTTGTTTTTTGTGCATTCATAATTTTATGAAAAATTTGAAATAAGAGTTCAAAAATCTATGAAACACTTGAAATAATTTTTTTGTAAACCTATGAAACAAATGAAATAAAAGTTTTTTAATAAAATTATTGAATTTTTATAATTGAATGGTTTTCATTTTATTTTTATATAGATATGAAGCTCCAAAATAAAATAAAAACGCCTATTTTCTTTGCGATGCCTTTATATTGCAGTTTTCTTTTCTATTTCACTCGAAATTCCAACTAAATTTCTAATTCGATATCGAATTAGAAATTTTTATTGAAAAAATAGATTCTTGACCCACAAAATGATCTTTGCAGCGATGTTCTGCAAAGTTGTTCCCCATAAAAATTTCGCAGTAATGACACCTCGTGTTCGATTTTTGACTGTATAGAAAAAAGTTAGTAGGGTGTTCCTCTAAAGAACAAAGAGAAAAGCTTAAAAAACGAATAAGCGACTTTTGATGATTTCTATCTGTTTTTTTGCGATGATTTTCTCAAAAACTGCACATTTAATTTTTGGTACCCTTGAACGAGAAGGACCAAAATGATGTGATTTTTTTTCAAAAAATCTTTTCTTTTGGAAATGACCTCTATAGGGGTAATTTTATGCGGGGAATCCGTTAAAAACATTCTTCGATATTTCTGTTCTTCAACATCCCTGGAGTTTTCCAAAATTTTGGCCATAATGAGATAATAAGGGGTGGGGTGTTGGGGGTCCAACCCTCCCAAAGCATATGTGAATAGCTTACATGAGTTATGCGTGAACGTCGTTGTTCTTCGCTTTCTAATATATCATCCATCCATTCAAAAGTTTGATTAACATTTGAAAATTTAAATCCGGTTTCAAGCAAGCGGAACGCTTTTGATATATAATCCACTATAGAATTTTTAACTTTTCTGCGTTCTTCTTCAAGAGTTTCGTAATAATCATTTTGTGGTATATCTTCACATAACTAAACAAGTTAAGAGGGGATGTCTCGAGAGTTCAAACTTCCTGAGGAACTAGGAAAATTGAGTATGGAATATGAAAATTGATTAAAAGAATACCTATGGAGTATTTGAAGTGGTCTAAATCCTTAAAAAATATCCAAGGATTTAGACCACTTCAAATACTCCATAGGTATTCGCAATTTTATTGAAATTCCGGCAACGTCCATTTTTACCCCTAAACAAGTAAGAAATAATAAGTGATATCGTACACTTTAGTATTTTTTGCATATATCATAAAAGATTTGATTAGTTTTGATAGAGTACATATATTTTATATTGCGTTAAAGATCCATATCAAAATTGTACTTGTTAAGGTTTTATAGTCAATTTTTAGGTAAAAATTCGATGCTTTTTCAAAAACAGCCTGAGGTTATTGTGTCTGATGCTAAATTTCATGATATAAGTTACAGTGAGCATAAAACCTTTAGTTGACATGAAACTGGAAAGTTTAGAACTGGAAAGTCCACTACTTACAGTTCTAAACTTACCAGTTTCATCCTAACCTTGTCAAGACGATTGACACCACGGTTGCATCATGGAAACGTTTCCAATTTCTATTTCCAGGAAATTTGGAAATATTGCCGGAAATGGAAACGAGTGAATCAGGCAACTGTCATAAAAGTTGCTTGAATTTCAATAAAACTGCGTTTATTGAAACGATTAGTAGGACAGCATGTTCAATCGTTTCAATAAACGCAATTTTATTGAAATTCAGGCAACTTTTATTGCAGTTGCCTGAGAGATCTCTTAAGACAATGTAAGAGCAGAACAGGTTACAACGACGTTACAACGGTTTTTTCGAGAAAAATCTCGTTACAACACATCATACAAATGTCACAACGATTGAAGTTTATATCGCCATGATCAAAAAGTTAAATATAAGTTACAGTGAGCATAAATCTCGTCGTAACCGGATTTCATATAAGAGAATTTTTAATCTTACATGGCTCTTACATGAACGTGGTAACCGATTACAACGCTCTTATATGGTTTTACGAAGTCCCTGATTCAATCGTTTCCGTTACAATTTCCGGAAATATTTACGTTACCGTTTCCTTAAATTTGTTCAAATTCTGATTTTAAAACCGAAAAATAACGATGGAATCGTGTTCCCCATAGCCAAAAACCCCGAAAAAAATCAGCCGAGTAAGTGCTTCCATAAATGTTTTAGTTTAAAAATACGATTTTCATGTATCTGGATCATCAACTTCAGAGGACTCAAAAGATTTCTTATGATCCGAGATATGGCTCGAGACATAGTATATGATAAAGTACGAATGTTGTTTGTACAGTGCGTTCCAGATGAATATAGCAACTTTTAAAAAGTCTTATCTCCACAACCATAAATCCGATTTTGATGGTCGACCACACGTTGGATAGAGGGGAGTTGCGAGTTTTTTAGGAAAAAATTTTATAGAGAAAGATTTTAAATTCAACTTTTTAGAGCTAAAACACTAAAAAATTAGCAATTTTCGAGTTTCCCATCCTAAGGGTAGCTTACATAAGTCAAAATCAAAAAATTCTTTCAGACTCGTGTTTTTCGTGCCAAAAAACCCCTGGGTACAAAAAATCAGACACCTTGGACACAAACTGAAGGAAAAACTGGGATAGAAAACTCAAAAGGGGTTAATTTTTAGTGTTTTTGCTCTAAAAATTCGAATTTAGAATCTTTTTCAATAAAATTTTTTCCTAAAAACTCGCAGCTCCCCTCCATCCAATGTGTGGTCGACCATCAAAATCGGATTTATGGTTGTGGAGATAAGACTTTTAAAAAGTTGCTATATTTATCCGGAACGCACTGTACTTTTAGGCCGCATTTGGAAGCGCTCGTAGTAGAAAATTTTTTTGCTAGGGCCTAAATTTTGATTTTTTTCACCATTCCGGGACTTCGATATTTTCAAAAAAAAAACTAAATTTTGAGTCGCTTTTTCTACCAAATAATCCCATAAACCCTAGATAAAAGTTGTAGCCCGTGATATCAGCTTTCCAACGACACTAAGATCATCGAAATTGATTTTGTCCTTTATGAGATATGCCCAAAATACTAAAGTGTACAAAATCACTTATTATTCCTTACTTGATTAGGGGTCAAAATGAACGCATTTTAATGGGCCTAGACCACTTCAAATGGTATTTTTTGTGACCAATTTTCATATTCCATACTCAGTTTTCCTAGTTCCACGGGACGCGGACCTAGGTCCGAGCTTGGAGACACCCCCTCATAAATATCTCATTTTTCATCTAATAAATTTACTTTAATTATTAGCTTAATTCTAGAATCCATGAATTCGTTAAAGGATTTCATTATCAGCCTTCGAGTAGGTGTTTTAATTGTTTTGAATTTATAAAAAGAATTCAATATGGTGTAAATAGCAACTATGCAAATGGTTCTAAGTATTTAAAAAAAGTTGTTAATAATTTAAGTACCTGCGAAATAACGGCGTTGAAAACATATTGTTTGAAATTGTGGGATTACAAAATACCGCAATAAAATGTTTTAAAATTTGTTCGGAAATATCATTAAACACATTAACAATTTTTCTATTTATAAGGGATTCTTTAATGTTGTATTCTTCATTATTAAAAAAATCATCAAGCTTACTACCCAATTTTAACTTAAAGTTAATATCACTTTTAATAATTCTATAACATGGAACCGAGCGCCTTCGGCTCTCTCGGGTTCTACGACCCGAGCGATAGCCCTGAGTGGCAGCTCTGAAAGAAAAGTAAAATTTAACCTAGAGTAATCACAAAAAATGTAATTTTTTGAAAGGGTACCCAAAATTTTTTTTGTTTTTCTCTCATTATACCCTACAACTTTAGTTCTAGCTTCAGCGCTTTTTTCACTCGTTTCCAAGATCACACATGCAAATTACACGTTTATAGTAGTAAGATAATAATTACTTTAAGCTTATCATTATCCACATGTGTAATTTGAGTAACATCTGTTTTAATATTATATTCATAATCTTTTATCGTCTTATTTTGATCGGCATCATCGAGATGATAAATATTATCAACCATTTTATTTTTATAGGTTGATTGACTTAAAGATATCTAAAATTTTTTTGATAAATTTTTGCATCGACAATTTATATAAAATTAAGCTAAAATATATCCATACATGTGTAATCATACTGTAACAATAGCCCCCCCCCCATTCCCCATTTGAGGGGGGAGAGAGGGCCGCGCAATGTGCAAAAAATTTTTGAAAGGGCCGTATAAATTTTTTGTGCGGTGCGCCGCGTAAAAACATGGGGACCAAGGTAATTTTTTGAAAAATTTCGAACAAAATCTGAAAAACGTCTTGAGGAACCAAGATGATTTTTTCGGACGTGGGGGGGGGGCACACATGGCTAAAAGGGGGAGCCTCTCCCCCCTCTAACCAATTCAGCAAAAAGGCCAAAAATAGGACCAACCCGTCATCGGAACGGCCGGGACGACTCCTTTTAAAAACTGGCTAACAAGGAACCCTCACAGCTTGTGAATTTTCAAATTCAAGATCCCTTGTAAGGTCAAGAATTCGGTCAAATTTTCGATTGTAACCAAAAAATGCCTATTAAGTAGGTCTTTACGAAATCTCTCAATCCCCATCAAAAAATTTTGGGAACCCCTCCTGTGAGGATATAGGCCTTTGGGAACGGACATATCTCAAAATAGGTATGATGCTTTTCGAGAGTCTATATCCTCAAGTGTAAAGTTTTGTTGGTTTTGGTATAGATTTATTGCTCATGAAATCTCCTAGCTTTATGCCCAAATGACCTTTAATTGAATCCTTACAAGGGACATTCACCAGGTGATACTCCCAGTTTTTTTCAAAACGATTTTAACTGATTCTATAGGCCCTTGTAGTTA
>JAQGCP010000279.1:0-18679 GCA_034699885.1 Acrobeloides thornei
TTTAAAATATAAGATGTCATGGAAAGGGTTTTGAAAATAACTTTTAGTACCGGGAGCCGAGTGCTCCGTGCTCGGGGATTGTGACTCCAAGAGGCACTCCCGAGTGACACTCCCCGTTAAAAATGTATTAGTTATTAAAAATGCTTTTTTATATTAATCCCTGCATTAGCTAACCATTTTTGATAAAAATTGATAAAAAATTTTGTCTTCGATTTTGGTGTCAATCGTCTTCTCTATCGTCCCCTACAACTTTTGTTTTAACGTCCACAGTTTGAATCGAGCGTTCCCAAGATCGTCCGACAAACAGACACACATTACACATTAAAGTAGTCGGATTAAGAATGCTATTATGTAAAATTATTTTATTACAAATTTAAGGAAAATAAAAAGTGATTAACAAGTTTTTTATTTTTTCACATCTGTTGATATGGTCCTTTTACAGCGTGGTCAAAAAACCGGATTTTTTCTCGATTTTTTCAGAAATTTTCAAGCTTTTTAAATTTTCACCAAAATGGCGTTTTCTATTCAATAATCGATTGCTCGTATTGCCAAACCTTGAAAACTTCCCTGACCCTATTTCAAGGAAGAAGTACGAGTATTTAAGCGAAAAAAGGCTAATTCAGGACCAGAGAAGCGTTTTCAAGGTTTGGAAATGTGCACAATCGATTACTTGGATAGAAAAATCCCTATAGGATTATTTTGTTATACCACTGATTTAGACTATTTATAGGGTGACCCAGTAAACCCACACACCTCAATTTTAAATGGAACCATCATATCTCTGTTTCCGCATTTAAACTCGACGGGGTAGGTGTCATTTCAATGAGAAATTTTATAAGAAACAATTTTGTAGAACATTACATTTTCCAGAAAACTCATTTTGAGGGTCAAAAATTCGATTTTTTAGAATTGTGGTAGGCGGATTTGTCTGGGCCACCCTGTATATCCATAGTCACGTTTTAATGGTTGTACCTTTTATGAGGTGATTAGCTTCCAACCTAATATTCCTACTTTTTGTACACCCTAAATCAATATGTTTCGATTTTAGCAAGATTGAATGAGAGAGCTCCGTCTAGGTTAAACAAATTTACAGATCTTTAAGTGAGCCTTTCTTGTTACCAGTTATTAGGTAAATAGAAAAATCATTGATCGTTTTATGCGTTTTCGTGTGAATTTAAAAGCTAGCTGTAAGAATATTTTTGCTTACATAACTAAAAGATGGTTAGCTTCCAACTTAATATTTTAAATTTAATATTCGATTTAATATTTTAAAGAAAGACATTTAATTAGCTTATTATGTTAGTTGTTTGCAGTTTAAAAATATATTTTAACGTGAAATGAGATGTTTCTTAATATCTGTTCCCTCTTTTTTGCATTTCATGCCCAAAAATAGTAGTAACGCAAAAAACCGCATAAAAAGCTGCATTATATGCGAAAAAATCGCTCTGAAGATAGATTTCATGCCGAAACTGGCCATTTTGAAAAAGTTTAATGCCCGATATGTACTCGTATTTTCATTGCTTAAATCCATTTTATTGAATTTCTGAGGCACGATTTTATGATACTGAAAAAACTGCATCGAAAAAATCTTTTCCTATCAATATATATGCAAAAAAGATGGAACATATATTATGAAAACATCTAATAAAAAAACTTTTTTGTTTAATGCATAAAAACAATTCTTTCAACAATTCGTTGCTTAAAACCGAAAGTCAAGAACCCTTGAATGAATCATCTGAAAGTCTTCTATCTAAATCTAAATGGGACTTTAATAACAATGGGCTTATGGAATTGTATTATTAGTTGATATTTAATGTTTTTTCAATGCTTTATTTAGATGCTTGAATGATGAATTATTAACAAATATTACTTTCCCAAGACCATTTGCTTGGGATTGGCCATTCTCTGATGATGGTAGAGTTTATTATTCACATAATAATAATGGACTGAGAAACCGAGCGCTACGAGCCCAGAGGGGAGAAGAGGAGGCGAGTCATCACAATCACCCACCCAGTCTTTAGACTGTAGTGTTACAAACTGTAGTGTGTCAAACTGTAGTGTTGTTCACGACAATTTTAACACCCTGAAATTGTAGTATACACTCAGAAAAAATAGTTAATGGCATTTCAATAACTCACTTACTGCCTGAGCCATTAAACTTTTGTACTGCTCAGCCATTAACACGGTAATTGCAAATTACTAACTTTTGGATGGCTAGCCGTTAATGGCAAAAATTAACTTTAATAATGACATCCCTGCCTATAACAAATTTAAACACTGAACTCACTGTGAGTGTGAAAACTCGCCTCTTTTTCTCCCCTCCGAGCGCTTCGCCCCGAAAGTTTCATTTTCGCGTTTCTTCCTTTCTCCGTCTTCTCATCCCCGAGGTTTTTAAAGTTTTATATTCAAAAATTCCTTAGGATTTTTGTTTCCAATAACCGAAAACCCACGAGTACAAAAATTAGCCGAATTTGATCCATTTTGGAATTCTATTTTTACTCTTTTTGGGGACCCCCTGAAGTCCAAATTTAAAAATTGCTTCGAATTCGTGTTCTCCATAGCCGAAAACCCCTGAGTACAAAAAATGAGTCGTTTTGGGGAACTTTTTGAAAAATCGATCTATTTTTCCCTTTGGTATCCCCCCTCCCTATATGTTAATCGATTTCTCTCATTGAATCCTACAACTTTAGTTTTAGCGCTCCGGGTTTAAAGAAAGATTCTCGAGATAGTAATCAACACACTCACTTTTATAGTATCAAAGTATATAGGTAAATCGTTGCGCACGGGTTTATCTTGCTAGGAAAAACCGTTTTCGATGCGGATTTTTTTTTGCCATAATTCAACTTCCGGTATGTTGGAAATGAACAAAAATCGCCATATATCCCATATATCCCAGCGTCGATTCGCCTATTTACATGTATAACGGGGCTTTTACATACGGGGAATCGATTCCAGATGGAATTGAATGGTAAAAAATACCCTCATTTTCTGGAAAATTGTCCAGAAATATTGGTTTTTCCAGTATTCCACTTCCTGAACTTTCCACTGAAAAATAACACTAGGGATCGATTCCCCGTACCATTTTACTTCTCTTTCCAAGCTTTTTTCTACCCGCTGAATCGATTCCCAGTGTTATTTTTGGGTAAAAAGTTCAAGTGGCTGTACTGGAAAAACAGATATTTCGGATTTTAGGGGTTTAGAACCAAGGTAATTTTTTATTGTCCAATTTCATCGGGAATCGATTCTCCGTGTGTAAAAACTTCCGTTATAAGTGTAAACAGGCAAATCGGCGCTGAATTGGGAGAGATATGGCGATTTTTGTTTATTTCCAACGTGCCAGGAGTTATAAAAAAGTTGATTATTGACACAAAAACATGCTCTATTCAAAAAGTTAACTGTACCATCTTCTTGAGTACTCTTTACCTACTACTGGCAAAAAACTGCATCGAAAAAGTCTTTTCCTATAAGATAAACCCATGCGCAAGGATTTACCGATATACCTGATAGTATGTAGAATTTTACTGATTTAGGTATTGCTCGGGGCGAATATACAGAGGAAAAATTTTTCGTTTGCCTTCCCTTTAGTGTAGGTGGTGGTACAGGAGAAACGATGGGCACAGTAATTGTTTAATTATTATTTAAATAAACAATATTTAGACTAAAAAAGTAGAAAAAATAACAGAATCAAACTTCAGTTGGACTATTGGTTTGTCAAATAGTTCCAGTAACCCATATGAAGGGAATTCATTTTGGAGAATGGAATTAGAAATTATTCGTAATTTAAACATGCTAGTACTTATAGTCACAAGGTATTATATAATATTATTTAAAAAAATATTTTAGCGCCGGGAACCGAGCACTCCGCGCTCAGGGGTGTGATTCCGAGCGGCATTCCCGAGCGACGTTCCCGTTAAAATGTATTAGTTATTACTAATACTTTTTTTATTAATCCCTGTTATAGCTAATCTTTTTTTGAAAAAATTTGTTCGAAAAATAGCCCTGTCTTTTGGGCGTTTAATCACTTTTTTCATTCAAAAAATAGGAAAATTTAACAAAAATATTGAATTTTATAATATTTGATAAATCGTTTCAATAAACAAACTTTTATTGAATCAGGCAAAATTAATTAGCAATTCAAAGTACTGCATATTCAGCAAACTTTAAACGTTCATATCTCGGTCAAGAGGCTCTACGGGCACAAAATTATAAAAAAATTATAATCAAGTCGGGTATAAGGAATCTTTTAAGTCCGGTTTCGGCAAGATCGGGGAGACACAAGTTAGGAATGTTCCTTGTAAGCTTGATTTTTCCATCAACACGACCACACAGGGATGCATCGGAAAAGTATATACAGAACCGGTTTTCATGGTTGCATCGATGCGAAAGCTCGGTGAAAAGTTTCGAGTGTTCCCAAAATTCGCATAAACATGCTTACAAACAACAAACTATAAAAGGGGGAGAAAAGTCTTGTTTTTTACCGCAACAATTGTTTGCACACTCTCCAAAGCTCTCTTTAAAGGATGGTCTTTTAAAGGTTGGTTTAAAAAATATGCAATTTTTTAACGAGTGCCGCTCGGAGTCACTCTCGAAGAAATTGCGAGCACTTGGCTCCCAGTGCTCTTTTTTAAATAAAAAATTAACATTAATATAAAAAAATTAATCAAAATTTTTATTTAAATTTAAAAGTATAAAAATAAATCAATTTCTTTAAAAATTTATATATGATATAGCGGTATATAAAAAATGTTAATTCAATTAAAGAAATTTATAATGAATCATTTTTAGGGGTGTAAATTGATCCCAACTCGGGATCAGAAACCGAAAAGGGAGATTTCCTATCATTGGGGGACGAAGGGGAAAAATCGAATTTTCAAAAGGATCTCCAAATCGTCTGATTGTTTGTGCTCGGGGGGTTTTCGGGTACGGGGAACACAAACTCGAAGGAATTTTTGAATTTTTACCTCAAGGGGTACTCCTAGCCCTAGGAGGGGGTACCCCTCCCCTCAAAGGTAAAAAAAAACATGGGAGAAGCGCTCGGAGGGGAGAATAAGAGGCGATTCTTCACACTCACTTCTTCTTCTCCCCTCCGAGCGCGTAGCGCTCAGTCTCCAGGTACTATTTGTTAATTATTTTAAAAATAATCAAAATTAAAAATCATGAAGTATTTTTTTATAGAGATATCTCTTACAATGACGATCGCACTAAAAGGCTAAAAACAATACGGAAGGTTTATAAACTTCCATACATATATGATGTATCTACCTTAAGTACAAAAAATCAAGACTTATCTATTACGCTGGAAGCATTGAGACGAAGAGATGTTCGTACAAATAAAATTATCCCTTTAAAAAGGTCCGATTCATGTATATAAAATTTCTGTATGTATTAATTATATTTTTTAATACTTTGTTATTTTTATATTTTTTTAAATAGTAAAAAATGTTTAAATAGTAAGAAAATAATAACTAAATAAAATTATTAAACATGGATGAAGTTCTTAGGTAAAAGTAATAAATTTATAGATTTTCATATTTCTTGTCAAAATTTATGATCAAAATCTTTAGAGAGATCGTGTGAAACATGATTCGATCTTGGGCAACATATTTAAACATATACAGAAAGTGCGGTAAAATGCAAAAATAAAGGAATTTAGGAGATATTTAACACGGTTAAGGCGGACAGCGAATTTTTTTTGCGTTTATTATTTTGATCTATACTCTTTTTTATCACGTCAAAGACCGGTTGGAACTTTATATACTTTGGAAAATCTATATAATTTTGAAGCGATTTTTCCATATGAGAAAAAAGTCGGGAGTAAAAAATAATTTTCGCATTATCGAAATGACGATGTTTTTGTTCTCGAGAAATCCAAGTTCTCAAACTTGATAAGACAATATTTCGGCGAATTTAAATGCTATCATCCTGATCGACCACTCGTTGGATTTCTGAGTGCAAGTTCTTTTTTTTGATGTTATAGTAGTTTACTATAACATCATTATATCATTCAGGCTTCAAAGACTTGCAAAATTCGATTTTTTGAAGAATAGTGGGTTTATGAAAATTTTATATATGAAAAAAACCTGGCTTTTCAGCCATATTCTGGTTGTTTCTGTCCAATATGATATTTGCAAAAGTTGTTCGTCTAGACATATGCATTCAAAATTTGTATAAGTGGAGATATGAAATTTGCATTTTTTTGCAGAAATATGCACATTTTATTTATAAAGGATTTTTTAAATACTACTATCCGAAAAGAAAGTTATTTTTCTCGGTCAACTTGTGGCAAAATTTGCTGATTTAACGCATATAGGAGTTTTCGGCTACGAGGAATCCAACGGAATCTTTTTGCAAAAACATATCATGAATCATATATATGTTTATGACATTTGGTTAATTCTCAATACACAACAATATATAAGAGATATCTCAAAAGTTCGAACCTCCCGCGGCACTAGGCAAACTGAGTATGTAATATGAAATTTGGACGCAAAAGAATATATTTGAACATTTGAAATGGTGTGCAACCTTTAAAAAGGATAATTTCGTTCCATATGAATGTTGAATACGTACAAGCTTGAAAGGCGACCGATAGGCCGCCTTTCAAGCTTGTTATTTATACAATTTATTAGAAAATTAGAAATTATGTGACCGTAAGTTCATTTTTTAAATATAATAATATACATAGATTATTGTACATTAAAAACGACAGATTGAAGAAACAGACTGTTCAGATTTTATACAAATGTATGAATCACTTGAACTTTTTGAAATAAATTTTAGGATGTACTAAAATGTCGCTTTTTGTAAAATTTAGTTTTTATATTTCAAAAATTATTCATTAGATTTTTTAAACTAAAAATACGAAAAACTTTTAGCCATAAAAGTGCGACCGTTTGGTATATCCTAAAATTTATTTCAACAGCTTCATAAATTTCAAGTGTTTCATAAATTTGTATAAAAACCGAACGATATGTTTCTTCACGCTGTCGTTTTTAAAGGGGGTATACGCCCAGTACGTTTCTCGAAAAAAATTTTCTCCAAATTGGCTGATTTTTGGTACTTGGGGGTTTTGTGGCACGAGAAATCGATTGGCGCAAGTACCAAATTCCGAAAAAAATTTTCATGACCCCTATTGGGATATCCCATGTTCAAAAACCCCCCAAGTACAAAAAATCAGCCAATTTGGAGAAAAAAATTTCGAGAAGCATACTGGGCGTGCACTCCCCCTTTAAACGAAAGAATAGCCGAAAATCATTTTGAAACTTGAAAATAGGTTCATTTTTGTAAAAAATTAAATTTTTGACCTCCTAAATGAATTTTTCTGAAAAAAATTTTGATGCCATTTTATTCAGCACAATTTTTTACACAATATATCCATTTTTGGTTAAAAATTGGAAAATTTTGATGATTTTTGTGAAAATCATAATGGGAAATTAAGATTAAAAATTTTTTTCAAAATTATTGGTCAAGACGTAAGGGGGACCATTAGGAAAAATTTTTCATTTTTTAGTTTTGGGAGGACATGCTACTCTTGGTCCCTCTCCTAGAACCGCCACTGCACCCTTCCTTCATTTTTTGTGAATTTGCATCTTATTTAAATGAATCCCGATAAAAATTAATTTTTTCTGATGAAGCATATTAAAAACCATAAATCAACAAATTTGAAAGTTTCGGTTGAGTAAACATAGAAACAAAACTACAAAGTAACCTTTTCATACCTAATGCATGTCATCTTTTAGTGCCCCGATTTTCTACAGCTTTAAAGAGTGAAATTTGACCCTCAAAAATGTTTTCTGCATGAACTTTAAGTGGTACGGGAAATACAAAAATAATGTACATGATACATTTTTTTGAGGGAAGGATTCTATGTAGATCTTAACCCATTTTCTACTATTATATATAAGTACTTGTAAATTAAAATTTTTTAGGCTTACTAGCGTAAGATACAAACATAAAGGTGCGCAGCCCGAGGTCTGCACGAAATTATTAATAATTAAAATCGACTTCGCGATAAAAGCGAATAACAAAGGCATCATTTTTCAAAGGGTCTCAGAAAACCTTTAAAAGTTTTTTTAACCTTATTTATGGCCTAGTTATAACAATTAAACACTTTTTTGACCCGACTATATGGGTTTCGTCTTCTACAAAGCCAACAATGTCATTGCCCCAGCAATGTCTTAAAATGATGTATCGCAGCAAAAGTTATGGAAATGTTGTTGCTTCTATCGCGATGTCGGTTTTAAGAATGTAAGATCATCAAAATTAGAGAATATAAATTCTTAAAAATTAAACAGTATGTGAGTAATCATAATTTGGTTTTCCTTTTGCTACACTGTCCATGAATCCTTTATGATTCAATAAAGGCCTTGATGCAAATTTAATCTAAAATATTTTGGCAACTTTAAAAATTCTGAAATTTTCTATAAAAAAAGTAAAAAAATGTAAATCCAAACAGTGATCAACATATATAGGGGGCGGGAGTCACTCCGCATACCATCTTTGCGCACAAACATCCGAAATAATATTATTTTCCCAACAAATAAACATTACTGTACACATTGGTGTGCGCAAAGACGGTTCTCTTGCACGCTCTTATGTAACAAAAAATTCTATATTGCAATTAATATTAGTAGACGAATTAAATGTCGTTTTTTAAACGGAATTTTGAAAGTAATATCTTGTGCTTTCATAAAGCTTTTGAGATGCAGTTTTTCAGTATATATATAAATTTATTGGAGAATATTTTTATGCAAATTTCAAACTCCGGTGGCTTCAGGGTTTCGTACGCGAGCTCCGAGTTGCACATAAAAATAAAGACAAAAATTATATCTTTCAGTTTTAATTTATAAATTTGTCCTGGCGACAGGGCTAAATAATAAAAAAGATCCGAAGGAAAAAAATCATAAATAAATTTTTTAGAGCGGTATGAATGCGCATGCCTTTTATCCTAGGCTTACGCTTAGGCAAAAAGGGTAATTTGGCTATTTCTTCGGTATAGTGAAAGAAACGCGATATGTCGTAGTAGAATTTTTTTACGTACTCATAACTAAAGACTTTCCCCTATACAAAATTCCAGATTGTACTTTTTGAAAATTGTTTCCCGTACTCACAGAGCATTTCAAATCTTTCCAGAGACAATGTGTTAAAATTTGTTGCAATTTGCATAAAGTGAAACCCTGAAATCGACTGATTTTGAAAATTGCATAAAAATTTTCTCCAATATTGAATTATATGTACTGAAAATCGCATCCAAAAAGCTTTATGGAAACCCGAGATAAAGCTTTCAAAATTCCTTTTAAAAAAACGATATTATTTAATTCGTTTACTAATAATTTTACCTCTGGTTGACGCTGCATTCTTGCGATATAAGCACCCATTTTAGGATAATGTACTCCAGGAAAATATTTGAATTGCGTAAATGTATTATATGTTATCAATTCTAGTCTCTCTAGGAATGGCCATAACTAAATTTAATCATTTTTACTTAAAAAGTGTTTCAGTAAGAATGCTGTATGCTCATAATTAATTTGAAATTAGTTGGCATTCTTTGTTAAAGATATTATAAATTTTTTAATTATTTATCAATAAAATGTGTTAACAATTATTAAATATTAGGTGTGGACAAAAGTCTTTGGCGTTTTTGCTTTTTTTCTATAACTCGTTAGCATTGGCCGTTTTCGATGCAGTTTTTTTCAGTACTACAGAAGGATATGAAAAATTTTTTATGCGAATTCCAAAATCCGTCGATTTCAGCCTTAGGCTTCACATAAAGATAACCTCTGCATTTAGTAGTTTCACTATGATCACATTGTACCATGTTTTATAAAAAGAAAAAACGTCAAAGACTTTTGTCCACGCCTAATATTAAAACCCTAACAAGGTATAACTTTTACCATTATATCAGTATATCCAATCTGTTTTCCTCCATAAAAAGAGTCAACCAATAAAAGTTCAGCATTTTTTAAAGCAGCATGAAGTGCAGCGTCAGTTGTTCTTATTGAATTTGCGTTTGCATTTTGGGGCATTTGATTTAATATTGTTATAAACTGTAATCTAGCTGTATTAAATAAAAAAATTTTGTTTTCTGTTTGTGATTTGTTTGATTTGTGTTCTTGAAATTCAATAAAAATCATTATTCTAACAACAACACCTTCAAATAACTAATAATAAGAAATGCGCACGTAATTTGCTCCACACATGGAAAAACGAGAATTAAATAAAGAAATTACAATACAATTGAAATGAGATTAGAATCTGTTTAAAAACACGAAATAAAGAAGTTGAACAATTGGAATAACAAATTCGATTGAAGGGAATGTCATTTTACAATGGAATAGGAGTTCTGGGTTTTCGTTGTAATACACATAATGGTTCCAAAGAAATTGAAGTACCGTTCGCTGAGTTCTTCTTGCAGTGTGCAGGACCTCAACAGTTTTTCAGCCATTTGTTACCAGCCTGCATCTATCTCTCTAACAATAAATACAAATGATGACAAACATATACCACAGGCATCAGTGAGATAAGAAAAATGATACCCATTTTATGATAGCCTTTACGAAAAAACTATATAAATTTTGTCTATCGATGATATTTTTAGCTGTTAAATTCTGTATGATATTTTCAACATTCTATATTCTTAATAAAACTTACCCCTTCCAATCCTTGAAGCAAAAACTTTTGCTCGGCTCTTTTATAAGAATCTCGTGGCAGAATCGACGTTTGTGGAAACATATCGTCAAGATATTCAACCAAAATTGTCGATTCAAAAATTATCTAGACTTTTTAATATTGAGTAAAAATTATAACAAATTTGGTTTACTTTCCCATTCATTTCAAGAGCAGGAAGTCTCCCGCTTGGATTTTTAGCCAGAAACCAGTTAGGTGGTCTATCGGGATTTATATTTACAACATCAACACTATAAATTATTATATCAATTTAATAAATTATTATACTTTAAAAAAGGATTTATAAAGATAATTTTTACAACCAAGAACCACTATCATTACTTTTTGAACAATCCATAGTTTAATATCAGGTACATAACTTAATCGTTTCCGATGACCTTAACTTTTTTCTACATAGTCAAAAAGCATCAGCGATGGATCAGTTCAACCCGAAATTTTGTGAGGAACAACTTTGTAGAACATCACTTTTCCAGATAAATTCATTTTGAGGGAGGTCAAAAATTCGATTTTTAGGTCTGAGAGCATATAACATAAAATTCAAAATTTTAATGTGACAATTATCCGATTCGACTCCTTCCTGTGGTCAAAATTCAAAAATGTCTTTGGATTCATGTTCCTCATACCCGAAAAATACCCGATTACAAGAAATCAGTTGAGTAGACAGACACACATAGACATTACACTTTTAATGTAGAATATTTATTTTTGCGTTTAAGAAATTTGGTTTAATAATTTTTCTAATTTACAATTTTTGCAAAGATTTTTAATATTAAAAAATCTCAGTAACGAAAAATCGGGATCCCGAAGAAAAAATCCCAATTTTCGGGATTCCAAGATCCTGAAATTAAAATCTCGATCCCGAAAGAAAAATCCTGATCCCATCTACCCTAGTTATGATTATTATACAAAACTAAAATTTTGGAAACTTACGGTATATTCTTCTTTGCAATGTAGATAATGACCCTTTCAGCGTATGGACAATACTTCATGCTGTACAATCTCATTGTATTTGGTGTCAATCGAGGTTCCAATGATCCTTAAACTTTTATAAAGATATCTATATAGTATAAATCACGGGTCGCGAAAATTGCATAAAAGTTCCCCATACGCAAAATTGGTACCCCGATAAGGCTCTAGGACATTTTATCGCAAAGAGCCAAAGGTTGCTGGATCAAGTACGCTTGCGCCCATTTGTTTAACTTTTTTTGCCTTTTTAAATCTTTTAAAAGAAAGACGGTATTTTTTATAGCTCTCCAAGAATCCTGTAAGTTGCATTAGCGATTAGTGGAAATTTGTGCATTGTAAATTGGAATCTTTGGGATAAATTTATAAAGACAGCTTCCATTTTTGTTGAAAGGTTTACTGGAGCCAAAGTTTTATTGTTTCTCGTCACTTTTCTTGGAAAATTCGGGAAACCTTTACTATTAAATGGACCTAGCACGCTCCCACTTAGCACACAACAACAAAATTGTGAACATGACTAGTTATGTCGATTCTTGTCTATTTACAAACAAATCTTCCCATTTTCCTCTAACAATGAAAAAATTTTCATTTTTTAAAACAAAAATCTTCATTTGCTGAGCATTTAAAGCTTAAAAACACCCATTTTTCAACAAAAAATTCGCACAACAGTGCTTATTTTTAATTTAATGCAAAGAAATATCAGAAAAGTGATTTTCCTTGAGGATGTCAAAGAATAAAGAAAAAGTCGTTTTTTGGTCCCATCGTTAACCAATTTTTTCACTAAAAAATGCATTTTCATTCCAAAATGTGATTTTTTGGACAAAAATGCCATTTTTTAATCATTTTCACCCAAAAATTCAATTTAAAAAAATAAATTATTAATATTTGCTGATTTTTGCTCTTAAAATCTGATTTTTGAAGTCCGGAATGTTGATTTTGAAAAAAATTTCCTGTCCACCCTCGTTTTTCGTTATTGAAACGAAACCCCTGAAAAAATGAATCAGTTTTCGATAGATTTCTTTCGGCTTTTGCTTTTTTTCGGTTTTAGATTGATCGATTTTGGTTGCGACTTTATTGGTTTTGACCATTCAGTTTCGGTTTTGGCTGTTCGGTTACGGTAGATCTTGCAAGTTTTATGAGATACAACTTTTCGCACACTGAGATATGCTCGTTTTAAGTTTTTCCTCGAAAATCGTACGCAATTTTTACCCAACCTAATATTTTCATTTCAAACATAGAATTAGAAGCTAACCTTGATGTAATGTTGGGGATTCGATACCATGAATATTTTGTCCAATGATAATAGGATAATTATTATATTTTGGTGAGGAACCAAGTTTTTGATTTCCAAATTTTGCATAATTCCCAAATGCATGTTCATTGCTTCCATAAGAATGAAATGTTGCCAATAAGGCTTCTGCTACAGAATTATTCATCTAAAATCTTTTAAAACGAGAGTTCTGAGAAAACGGGGCTTCTCTTGACACAGCTCATTTTACTGCATATCCTGAAAGAGTATAATTTCTGACAATTTTCACTTATAGACTATATGATAAAACTTTGAGGATCTTTTAAAATCACTACATTGTGGTGCATAAATATAGGTGCACCTAGAAATTCGTAAGTTTGGTATGACCCCGTATTCGGACGATCAAAAAACGATTATCATACAATAAGGATACCAATAAACGGTATTTAAAAAAGAATTGTGAAATTTCCACTCTTTTTTACGGAGAAAAAATGAAAAAAACTGGTTTTTCACTGCTTCATAAACTGTGGTCAAATCCTGTGGTCAAAATCAAAAAATTCTTTCAGAGTTTCCCATGTTGAAAACCCCGAGTGCAAAAAATCAGATGATTTGTATAACTTTTAAAAAAGTAATATGTATTACCTTCACTCCAAAGGCATAAAATTCAAAAAAGTCGGATTTCGATGATTTTGGTGCCAATTGTCTTCTCTCATCGTCCCCTACAACTTTAGTATTAGCGTTGAGGGTTTAAATCACTCGCTTCCAAGATCGTCCGACACACACAGACATTATACCTTTAATGTAGTAGGATAAATTAAAACCTAACAAGGGACTCTTACTCAACGCAGCTCGAGCTGGTAAATGACTTAAGTCATTTAAAAGTTTCAAATATATATCAAAAAACTTCTATTATGACTCATAATTTATGAGTACTTCAGTTCATAATTTTATAAAATAGGCACAATACCTCGAATCCCTGCACAATCGCAAAACCCTCTGTCAATGATAATTAAGGGGTATTTATCGCTCTCCCTCGCACAACCTCCTCTCACTCTTGCACAACCTTCCTCCTAACTCCTTGCACAACCAACAACCTCCTCTAAAAAACAGGGTTATGCTCAAATATGATTCAAATGGTATAAAACATTTTGTCCCACTTGGCGGAACAAAATGTTTTATAACATTTGAAGCGAGCTGCATTGTGAAAAAGTTCTTGGTTAGTTTATTCGATAGTGGATGCAATAAAACGGTATTGTGAAATTTACACTCTTCTTTAGGGAGAAAGAAGAGTCATCGAAGGCGCACTTTTGAGCTTTTCATTATTAAATAATAAGAGAAACTGATTAAAAACTGAAAAAATTAAGATGAAAAATTGTTTGAATTTAAAAAATTTTTAATAAAATTTTGAAACTAAATTAGAACTTTAGATATCTTAAAACTTCTTAGAATTTTATATTTTGAGGAGTCTAGCAAAAAAGTGCGCCAATAGGACCAATTTTGAGCTAGTAATTAAATGTAAAACGCGTAATGTGCGTGCGTGCAGACTAGCTTGTGAAGGTGCGATCCAAACTGTACACGATACATTTTTGAGGGGACGAAATTCTAAGATTTTTGACACCAAAATCATTGGGGTACCCTCTAAGGAAAAATAGTTTTTAAGTGCACGTAAATTTTACGTATACGTACTACTAAAACAAAAAATTACTACTAAAACACAAAATTATTTTCTTTCGAACTAGGAAAAATTTTTCGTTCGAACTATGCCGAACGGTTTTAGAATGAACTGAGCTTAGGCTAGCCGTCGATTTTCGAGTTACTCGACTGTTACATATAGAGATTTTGCATAGGGGGCATTTTACATATACGTAAAATACCTCATATGTAAAATCTCAGGATATAACAGTCGGGTGCCCAAATAGCGTATAGCATTTGATTGTTGTTCTTTTTTTACTATCATAAAATCACATTAATCTTCTTATATAAAGCGTGTAATGTGCGTGCAGACTAACTTTTGAAGGTGCGATTCAAACCCACATCATGATATGTCATTTTTAGAGGACAAAATTCTATTATTTTTGACACAAAAATCATGGGATACCCTCTAAGGAAAATAGTTTTTAGGTGCACGTAAATTACGTGTACGTAAAATTTACGTGCACGTAAAATAGAGGTGCTTAAAGGAGCTCAGTCTCCAGTTACTTATAATTAAAAATACTAACATTAGGTTGTGCTTTTAAAGATGAATGGTCTAAAATTAAGCTAGCTAATTCGGTTAAGAATTGCATACATAATATGGCAGATGATGTACAATTTCCTGAAGTCATTAAGCTAAAAAATTTATTTGGTTTTTATACTAGCAATAGCTTTAAAATCAATATATCTAACAAGATAAAAAAACATACATACAAAAGCAACTAAATTTACTTTTAAAAATCTTGATGTTTCTCTCACACACTTAAAATTAACAATGTTTTCGCAAAAAGTTATTCTTAAAGAAAATGTCTCTTTACTCCTATGTGGCCGGATGAATCTTACTTCCGAGAGTCCATCATTTACGCTCTCAATGATGACCGGTTTAGAGGTCTTTATATAAAGCATAGAAGAGAGCTAACCAGAATTGCAATGAACTAACATGGCTGTAAGACCTTCTTAGGATTGCTGCTAGTCCCGGTAGACAGCACCTCATCAGTAACTGTTCAATGGTCAACAAATGACTAGAAATTCCTTTTTACATGAATGAAAGCACAAAAATGCTCGAGATTACGCCCATCCGGCTCAGCGGGCTATGACTACCTCTCCACATTCTCTGGTTGAACAAACATTTAAGGTCTTTAATTCTCTTCAACTTTTTCATGTTTATTAATCCTGGATTAACTGGACTTAAACTATTCATTGCTTTTTTTATAATAAGCATACATGAAAAGGGAACAGGTCTATGCTCTTCTCACTAAGAAAGATCTTAAAATAAAGACAACCCTCGCAAGACCTCCCCTCTTCCTTTTGAATGCTCCCTTATGCAAAAGGGTGACAAAACATACCTCTACCCCTAAGCACAATTTTCCAACCTGTCCCACACAACTCATCATGTATCATAATAAGACAAATTATTGTTTAAAACCTTGTATTTTGTTATTTAAAAATGACAATGAAAAATAAAAATGCAATATAAATGATACTACAGTCGAACCTCGACAATGCGTCCAATAAGACGCCACCCTAATTCCGGTATCTGCGAAAACTTTTCGTTTTAAAAGTACCTCAATAAGATAACTCCTCGATAAGGCACCACCTTGGGGCCGGTCCCCAGGGGTGGCGTATTTTCGATTTTCAACTGTATTAGGTACGGACATAAGTTCGTAGAGTTTTTAAAGATCAACATTTATTCAATTTTCCTGCATCAGCGTTGAGTAATTCCTGATACACGAGGGTTTTTGAGACGCTGAACACGATAACTCTAATAGTTTTCCGTGAAAATTTTCCTTTATGGTGATTTTTCATGAAACTTGTCAAAAATGCCATATAGATTGAGGCCGAAATTTTATTTTAATCGAAATAATAAAAAATGACAATACAATATAATGGCTAAAGCTAAACATCTAGATTTGAAGGGTTTTGCATTGTGTCCATTCAAGTAATATATAAACTATGGGGAGGGGGGCCTGGGCAAAGATTAAGAAAGTCATTTTATTCTTCACGTTTTTTGTTTAACAAGCAGTTCATATCTTTTTCGATATTTGATTGAAATTGTTTATCCTTTAATGTATTAAATTTCAAAATTAGACATATAAAAAGTTAATCAAATAGCTTTCTACACATATTTGATAAAATAAAGATAATTTTTGGCATTCTATTTTTGCGCTTTTTAAAAGTTTTTTAAAGTTTTAAGATAGGTAATTACAAATGTATGTCATAATGTAGTGTATGGCCTTCACGCTAATTTTTTGGCAAAATTTTTAGGAATGGGGAAAATGGGATCGAGAACAGTATCGAGAAAAATTCTTGCAACATCTGTCAAAAGGTACATTTTGAGAGATTGTTCGATCTAGATATCAGCGCCCAAAAAAGATTTTTAGATGCGATTTTTTTAGCATAGGTCATTCATGTATGGAGATTTTATTGGAGCAGTTAATTTTATATCACGTCTTCAGGTTTTCGCTGTAATACACAATTTATTTGAAATCTAAAACTCAGTATTTAGATTTTGTAACTCGTATTTAGGTAATTTCAAGTGTTCGATAACTCAATAAAGATCCTAATTCATCATGGAATGTAGATTATTATGAGTGAAATGCAAAAAAGTTCAAGAAAAAATCTCTAAACACGTGATTTTATGTAAATTCTACCAAAAGTCCAAATACTAGAACTAATGTTCAAATTGATTTGTATTACAACAAAAACTTGAAATAAAATTAACTATGCTAATAGATTCTCCATAGATGAATAGCCTATGCGAAAAAATCCGCGTCTAAAAAGCTTTTTTAGGAGCTGAGATCGAACAATATCTTAGAATGTACCTTTTTGACAGGTATTGCAAGAGATTTTCTCGATAGTGTACCTATGAATATAAACTACCATAAAGTTTTTACTCTAGGGTATAGATGAATCCTACAGTATGTTGCAAAATTATACGAACACCCTAAAAATCACGAGTTTCTATGGTTCTGAAAAGAGATGCGACCTAAAACCTATTCCATTTTATTCAGCATGGCCGAAAACCCCATTCTACCAAGAAAAACATCTAAAACCTCTCAAAAATTCGCATATTTCGAGGATTTTCGATAATATGGCTGTTGCAAAATTATACGAACACTTAAGAGACGATGTCTCGAAAGCTCGAATATTTTGGGGTTGCCGCGGCACTAGACGAACTGATGATGGAATATGAAATTTGGGACCAAAATAAACACATTGGTGCAATTGAAATGGTGTGCAAACTTAAAAAAGGTCCATTTTGGCCCCTATGAATGTTGAGCCTTACAAGGACCTTATAGGGATTTTTTACACTTTAGTATTTTGAGCATAACTCTCGATAGTTAAATCCGTTTTTGATGATTTTGGTGTCATTCGATTGCTGGTGATGCGTGCTACAACTTTTATATTGGGTATATGGGGTCATGTAGTGGAAAAAGTAGTCGAAAAAATAGGTTTTTTAACACTCCATCACATAAACCATGTTACCTGAGGGGTCAAAAATTTAAATAAATGGCTCTAGAAAAAACTTTGTACCATGGGAATTTCCAATTGGCCCTAAAAATTATCTATAACACCACTACTTTCTTTTAGACTTAGTCTCGGACCAAATCTGGAATCTGGAACCCTCAAAAATATTTTTTGGCTCGGAAGCTGGAGACCCCTATGAATATTGGGCATAACAGAGATTTTTACACATACTATTTTGAGCATAACTCTTGACTACATGACCCCATACACCTAATATAAAAGTTGTAGCACGCATCACCAGCAATCGAATGACACCAAAATAATCGAAAACGGATTTAACCATAAAGAGTTATGCTCAAAATAGTATGTGTAAATACTGCAAGACACTGACCTTTTATTTCACCCAAAAACGCAACAGATTTTTCATCAGGTCCACGCAATCGATCTCGAACTTTTATTTCCACCCAATACGCAATGGATTTCCGCAAGTCTTTGCATCGGTCTTGTGTAGTAAACATTACCACGTCTCTAAATTCCCATGACGCTGAACTAAACGGTCTAAAAATAGGAAATAAATGCGGGTGCAAATCCGATAAAAATATAAAAACTGAAACTTTCTTT
>JAQGCP010000280.1:0-18659 GCA_034699885.1 Acrobeloides thornei
TATTGACACGATAATTTAAATTAACAAATCTCTCGACAAACGTGAATTCGGGATCATTCAAAAAAACAACCTATATATGCAGAAAAAAAAGATCATCGAAAAATCTTTTCGGGAAGCCGAGAAAACGCGAAATAAAAAAGTGTCCAGTTTTTTGATGACACCCTGTAATTTTTGGGCTTTGGATATTTGAATGGAATCTTTACAAAAATGACTCCTATGGGGCTCTAGGAACTTCCACTACGTGGTTCAAAACGACAGGCGGAACTTCCACAACGGTCGATTTTTTCCACTTTCCCGTGATCAAATACAAAAAATTCCTTCATATTCGAATTTCCCATATCGAAAAACCCCTAGATACAAAAAATCAGCTTTTAAATGGTACAACTCAATAGAAAAAAGGTCAATACCTATCAGTCTAGTGTGTTGTAAAAATGTTAATTGACCCATTCTTTGTGTAGTCTGTGTAGTTTTTTTCTCTTTTCATATTCAAATTTTTAAACCTGCGCATTTTCTTCCAAAATATTTGTTGTTTTTTTTCTCTCTAGATGTTGGCACTCTAAGTTTTTCTTTTCTTATCTCCCCTCTTCAAACATGCTTCGTCATCAATCTTAAAACCCATTTTTCATTGTCTCTCAAGTCCAGACCTTTTTTCTGAGCTGTTATTTCAAAATTACACAACACTCGATTCAAATTCCCGCCACTGAGGATCGTCTCATTTGTTGGAAATAGGCCGTCTACATTTTCAAACATGGCTGCATTTTTCATTCTTTCGCAGCTGGGCAGGGGTGAAAAGAATGATGAGAATTATTCGCAGTCGCACAGAGAAAGAGAATTTTTTTTTGGTCGAAACAGTCTGTCTTTCATAATCATAAATTTTTTGGTTTTGTATACTTTTTTATTATCCGATTTAGGTGAATTTTTATAGTTTTTTAGATAAACTAGCCCGACGCACGCTTCGCGCATCGATATTTCGCCGGTTTTACAGAATTTGGCACTCTTTTAGTTTAACGTTCACCTCTAAAAATCGCTCTATTTTATTCTTATACAATCACCATGATCATTAAAGTTTTGTGATTTGTTTATAACATTATTTGCTGATTAAACGGATTTAAAATTTTTTTGTACAAATTAGGGTTTACCCTTCCCTACAAAAATTGAAAAATATGCGAATTTCAAAAAGTTCTCCATTCTTATCTCTATTTTGGAAAATTTTATTCTTTTAAATTTTTGTTTTTGATCGTTTCTTTCACCTACAGGGGGGGGGGCAAAAGTCCTCGCCAAGTCTTTACATTTCAAAAACGTGTTTTCTCGACAATTCTGGACTAGAAAACACCTTTTCATTTTTGAAAATGTCAAGACTTTTGCCTCTTAGTCGAAGACTTTCCCCGTTATATCTTCTAACAATTTCGTGTTTTTTCTGTTGAAAATTTAATTTTTGATAATTTAGGCAAATAAAATCAACAAAAAAAAATGGTTGAGTTGCAACAATTTCATCAGCTTATTGTGCAAATGCTAAGCCCTGAAAACAATATTCGTTCTGCGGCTGAAAAACAATATGATCAGATTGCACAAGCAGATAAGAGCACGCTATTATTTAGCTTGTACTTAGACGCTAATGTTGATGTTGAGGTGAGTGTTGAATTTTTTTCAAGTTTAAATGGCTGAGCACATAGTGGTACTATTTCGGAATCGGGACCAAAAAAAATTTCTAAAGTATCTATTTTGTAAATCCTTTGAAAATGAATTTTTTTACATTTTTGACAGTTTAAAAATTTCATTTTTTTGATACCCTTAAAATGTTTAATTTCATCCAAAAGTTTTAATTTGTCCAATTTTTAGGCTCGTTCAATGGCTCTTGTTCTTCTGCGAAGAATACTTTCGAACGACTACGAAGAACTTTGGAAATCGTTTGGTCCGAACTTAGCTAGTGTTCAAGCAACTTTTTTCGAACAGCTTTTGCGCAGTGCTACAGATGAACAAAACCCGATATTGAGAAAACGTTTAGCAGATGTTGTAGCCGAAGTTGCCAGGAATACTATAGGTGTGCCATTTTTAAAAAAAATTTGAACACTATGTTTATTGTTTTTTAACATCAAATTTTTAAGATAACGACTCTGGCAATCAAAAATGGACCGGTGTACTTCAATTTTTGGAGCATTGTACTACTTCAGAGTCACCCATGCTTAGAGAGACTGGAATGCTTCTTATTGAGTGAGCTTGCATTTTTTAATTTTAGAATTCAAAAATGGATTTTTAGGAATGTACCTAATATTTTTGGTTCCGATCAAGACCGTTATATGACTGGAATCAAGGTAGGATTTTGTAGTTTTTGATAGGTACAGGTTTTTGTTTAAAATTGGAGCACAAGAATCGATAAACTCCTTAATTTTAGGCTTAAAATTTGATTTTTTTTGCTTAATTTTGTTTTCAAAATTTGATTTTCTTAATTTTTGGCTTAAAATTTGATTTTTTGCTAAATTTTATGTCTAAAAAATCAAAAATTGGCTCAAAAAGTTTAAGTTTGACAATATTTGTACTCAAAAATCGACTTTTTAGCACATGTTTCAAGCCTCACTATTATATGTAGCTGATTCTTCTGTCCGAACTGCTGCTGTTAGAGCTTATGTGGCCTTTGTATGCGATAACGACGAGGACGAAAAAGTTATACGATCACTTTCCGATTTGATACCATCTGTGATCCAGGTAGGAAATTTTTACTTGCTAGAAAATTTATGTACCAAAAATTTTTTAGGTCTGCCAACATGTTGTTTCAACAGAGGATGACGATGATGTTCCACTTCAATGCCTTAGCGACTTGGCCACTACCGTACCAAAAACCTTAGTGCCTCATTTCAACGACATTTTCACATTGTGTGCTCGAACCGTAGCCGATAAAGAAAAGGATGATTCATACCGCCACAGTAGCTTGGAAGTTATGGTTTCGCTGTGTGAAAGCTCGCCTGCTGTGATGCGCAAAAAGGGCGCCATCTATATTCCGACTATTATTGAACAGTGTTTGTCGCTAATGACAGAGATGGACGATGATATTTCGGACTGGTTGAACACGGACAATGCCGAAGAAGAGTTGGAAGAGGAGAATTCTACTGTGGGAGAAACATCGTTGGATCGTGTGGTGTGTGCTCTAGGTGGCAAAGCTTGTATGCAAACATGTTTGCAGTTTATCAGTCAATTGATTAAAAATGGTATGGCAAGAATTTTGTGTTTGAAATTTTATCATAAAATTAATTTGGAGCTAAATTTGAGGCATAAAATTGATGTTGGAGCCAAAATTGTTTCCGAAATCCGATTTTATACAAATTTTGGGTATATGAATCGATTTTTGGATCAAATTTTCCTCCAAAAATCAATTTTTGATCAAATTTTGTGTAAAAGAACAAAAATTTGGCCATAAAATCGAATTTTAGAGCCAATTTTGTGTCATAAAATCTATTTTTGTTTTTTAGAAGACTGGAAACATCGTCACGCAGGAATAATGGGCTTGTCTACAATTGGCGAAGGCTGCAAACGCCAAATGGAACCATTAATAAGACAAATTGTGGTTGACATGGTCCTGCCAGCTATGCATGACCCCCATCCTCGAGTACGTTACGCAGCTTGCAACGCCGTTGGCCAAATGTGCACAGATTTTGCTCCTACTATCCAGAAAAAGTGCCACGAAAAAATTGTACCCGAACTCCTCACGGCTTTAGTCAACTTGGAACAACCTCGTGTAGCAGCTCATGCCGGAGCGGCACTAGTGAATTTCTCTGAAGATTGCCCGAAAACTATTATTACTGTTTATTTGCAACAGATGATGGAAAAAATGGAATTTGTCTTGGAACATACCTTCAAACAGTTGTTGGAAAATAATAAAAAGATTGTTTTGGAACAGGTGTGTGCTCAAAAAATGAAATTTTCTAGTATACGAAAAAATTTTAAATTTTTTAATGGATTTTTAAGCTCAAAAATCTGGGATAAGTGGATTTTTAGCTGAAAAAATTCGGCATCAAATTGAATTTTTGAATGAGAAAATCTGTTAAATTGCATTTTTGAACTTAAAAGTCTGGAAAATTGGATCATTGAGGCCAAAAATTTGTATTTTTGAGCTCAAAAAATCTGTAAAAATTCGTTTATTGAGCTCAAAAATCTGGGAAAATTTGATTTTTGTGCTCAAAAATCGATTTTCTGCTGAATTTTGAGCTTAAAAATTGATTTCTAGCCAAATTTTAAGTTTAAAAATTGAATTTTTGCAAAAAAAATTTCTGAAATGTTGATTTAAATCCATAGTTTTTGTTAAAACACATTTTAATCATTTCAGAAAATATTTTTTAGATTATCACAACAATCGCGTCTGTAGCCGATTCGGCCCAAGACCATTTCGTCCAATTCTACGATCGTCTAATTCCTCCTCTCAAGTACATCCTACAAAACGCCAACACCGAAGAACTCCGAACGCTTCGTGGAAAAACCATCGAATGTATCTCTCTCATCGGCCTCGCTGTTGGACGAGATGTTTTTCGGAAAGATGCGGACGAAGTTATGCGAATTTTATTATCTACTCTTACGAATGGCACAACCTTTGAAGTTGGAGACGATCCACAAGTCAGCTTCTTGATCAGCGCTTGGGCTCGGATTTGCAAGATTCTTGGCGAAGAGTTTGCACCATACTTGGAACATGTGATGCCGGCTGTGATCCGCGCTGCTGAATTTAAACCTGACGTGACAGTGGTGGACGAACAGGACATTGAAGGTGAAGAAGAGCCGGACTGGAGCTATATTTCTATTGGAGACCAGAAATCGGTGGGTATCAAAACGGCCGGGTTGGAAGATAAATCAACGGCTTGTGAAATGTTGGTTTGTTACGCAAGAGAGCTTAAAGGTAAAAGATTAAGCAGAAAATCAAATTTTGAGCCCAAAATTAAGATTAATAACAAATTCTGAACTAAAAATTAAGCTAAAAATCAATTTTTGAACCCAAAATTAAGTAGAAAGCAAATTTTGAGCCAAAAACTTGTAATTTTGCTCTAAAACCTTTATTATAATTTTTTAGGAGCTTTCATAAACTGGGTTGAGCCGGTGATGAACCTGATGTTGCCGATGATGCGCTTCATTTTCCATGACGGTGTTCGCTCAGCAGCTGCCGAAATTTTCCCGTGTTTATTAATGTGTGCGCGAGAGAAAGGTCCTCAAGTCCGCTTGCAAATGTGGAATTTGATTTTGCCAAATTACAAGTGAGCCTTTTTGTGTAAATTTTGGGGTCAAAAATTGATTTTTTTTTTAGTACCAAAATTTATAATGTCAAAAATTCATTTTTTTCAGAGAAGCTATATCCAAAGAGACGGATTTGGAAGTCCTATGTGAGCTGCTATATGGAATGGGACAATGTGTGGAAGAGCTAGGAAGTGACTTGGTCACTCAACAAGACCTTGAAGTGGTCTTTACCATACTTCATGAACAGCTGAATGCCTATGAAGAAAGACGAGCTGATAGAGAAAAAGTACTGTCTTCATTGACACGATTTTTTGATCAAATTTTAGCTCCAAAAATCTTTTTTTTAAATCACATTTTGGGTGCAAGATACAATTTTAGGTTCAAGAATCGATTTTTGATCATATTTTTCTCAAAAAATCAACCTTTTTTTAGGCTAGCAAAGACGATGAAGTGGATGAAGACAGCCAAGAACAGATGAATGAAATTATCGAGTTAGAAACGTCTGTGTTGGCTCGTATTGCCGATGTGATGCACTACTCTTTTGGAGTATGATACAAAAAAATTTCGAGCTTGTAAAAATCCATTTTTTTAGGCCTTCAAAGAAAAGCTAATCCCGTATTTTGACCGACTTTTGCCACAGTTCACCAGTTTGTTGGGTGATAATCGACCTCATCAAGACAGGCAATGGGGAATTTGTATTTTTGACGATGTGATTGAATTTGGCGGTGATGTAAGAATTTTTGTTACAAATTTTAAGTTGAAAAATTGATT
Organism: Acrobeloides thornei; assembly: GCA_034699885.1. NCBI lineage: Eukaryota > Metazoa > Nematoda > Chromadorea > Rhabditida > Cephalobidae > Acrobeloides > Acrobeloides thornei. Next base: position 5,983 of record JAQGCP010000280.1, read on the forward strand.
TTTTGGAGCCAAAAATGGACAAAATTCAATTTTTATATATAATTAAATTGTGCCCTTGTTTATTTTTTGGCTAAAAAATTAATTTTTGTTCATTTGGTTTAAAAAAATAAGTCCAAAATCGTTTTTTACTCAAAAAGTTAACTATTAAAGATATGCAAATTTTTAGGCAAGCATCCATTATCATCATATCTTCTTCAATCCCATGTTAAAAGCACTATCGAATGAATATCCAGAAGTTCGTCAAGCATCTGCTTATGGTTTTGGACTGATGGGTATGAAAGGTGGACCGAACTATGCTCAATTATGCGCGCAAGCACTGGAACCGCTGGCTGCGATGATCTCCAAACCGGACGCACGTGAAACGGAAGAATCGATTTCAGCCACTGAAAATGCGATTAGTGCTGTGGCGAAGATTTTGAAGTACAATAGTTCTCAAGTCGATGTTAATGTGGTGCGTTTTTATCTAACTTTTAAAGGAGAAATGAATTTTTAGCCTTAAAAAATGGTGCTAAAATCGATTTTTGAGGTTAAAATATGGATTAAAATCAATTTTTTAATCAAAATTTGGTCATTAAAACAATTTTTTATTAGTCAAAAAATGATCAAAATCAATTTTTTTTTGTTACATGTGTCGCAAAATGAAAATTTTTTAAACCACATTTTTAGGTCTTACCAACATTCATTAGCTGGCTGCCCATATGGGATGATACGGACGAAGTGCCATACGTGTATGACTATTTTTGCGACCTAGTTGAAGCCAACCATCCAATTGTGTTGGGCGATAATAATTCAAATTTACCGCACGTCTTCACAATTATTGTTCATGCTTTTGCACGAGACGCTTTTGAGGAAGGAAACGAATTGGCAACTACGGTTAAACAACGGCTTGTCAACATTATAAAAATGTTGCATGTATGTGAAATTTAATGGAAAAGTTGATATGCCAAAAAAAGAAAATTGAAGTAAAAATGAGCTGATGGCTCAAAATTACGTTTTGATTCGCAGCAGATGAACAAAGAGCCATTTGAACGGGCTGGTATTATGCGGGTTTTCTACCCGGAAAATCATATTTCAGATTTTTTCGAGCTAAATAGAGTTGGGAAACCGAAAGAAAAAATCTCTACAGTTCAAAAAATTTTGAAATTAAAAATTTAATCATTTTTAATTTCCAAGCCTCATTTCTTGGCATTCTAAGGCTTTATATGTCTAGAGATGTATGCAAATTTGAGGTAGATAGACTTCCACCATGTGGAAATTTCGGGCCTCCTTCGATGTTAGTCTCTATTATTTGGATTAATATTATCCTCTGGGCTCGAGACATTAAAAAAAATCATTTCGAGAATTTTCAGCATGGTCCCAATGAATTACAAAAAAATTTTTGGCTCAAAAATTATATACAAATCTATTTCTATTGAAAATTTTTAATTTTTATTAAAAAATAAATTTTAAAATTCTGTCAAAAAGTTAATTTTCGAAAAATTTCAGGCGAATACCGAAGTCTTCCAAGCGATCCTCAGCGCCGTTCAATTGAACCCGTCACAACAACAAGCGTTGCAGAAGATACTTTCCCAGTGAGAAGAATAAGAACAAGAATCAACTGCTCGGATATATTTTTGAACTATAATCTATTATTATGGAATTTTAAAATTGTTTAAATCTCGGTGTTTTTGTTGTTTAATTGTCTTAGCCAGCCTTATTATTTCATTATTATTGGAAAATGTTGGATATTCTGATAAATGCTTCAAGTTTTAGGCCTTTCCTTGTTCTTTATCGCCATTTTTATGACTATTAAGCCAATATTTTGAATTTTTATAGTGCGAGAAATTTAAAAATTTCTTCATATTTGAATTCTCCGTATAGAAAAACCCCTGGATATAAAAAAATAAGCCGAATTAGAGAAAATTTTGAAAATTCGAGTGAAAACTTTTTTAATACAGCTGAATTTTTGTATCCAGGGTTTTTTCTATACGGGAAAATTCGAATCTGAAGAAATTTTATGATTTTGACCACAAGAAAGTGGAACAAATTGCCGTTTTGAAATGTCCTCTTTCGTTAGCCAATTTTACACAAAAAACCATAATTAAGGCAAAATTTTATTTCTAAAAAATTTGAGTGAATTTTTTCTCAAAATATTGGCTTCATTAATTTCTTTGTCTTATTATTTTCTCTTTATTCTATTTTCAACCAAATATTATTAATTTTGGTATGATTCATTGTATCCATTAAAAATACGGGTTCTGCACGGTTATTTTGAGATTGTGCAATAATCTCAGGAATTTTTTTATTTTATGACTTTAGTGGTTTCTTGTTATGCCGGCAGAGCTCAAAGCATAAGCTCGGTAAAATCTTGATTGTTGACTGTTATAATATGGATTTTTTGCTCGGCGTATTTTAAAATGTTTGATTTTATTTTCGGAAAATGTTTTAATAAAGTTCAATTCGAACCAATGTTAAAATATCGACTTTTACATGAAAATAATGTCAGATTCGTGTTTCCCTCATAAAATTATCCCTAGATATGTCAAAAATTTTCGGAGATTAGTCCGTAAAAAATACCCCCTTTAAGGTTCTGGTTCCATGGGACCGTTTGATAACGGTTCCAATTTCAAAATTTAAATTTTTTGCCTACTTTTTTTTATTCAATTTCTACATTTTGATTAAAAAATAATAATGAATTGGTATAAAAATATGAATTTTGAAAGAAATTTCAAGAAAATTGTTAAATTTTTTGTATCTATTTCTTCACATTTTGGCACCGTTGGGAAAGGGTTTCGGTCCAAAGTAACCGTTTGCTAACGGTTCGGTGGTACGACATTTGCGGCTCAAAAATAAGTTTTATTTGTTTAAATAAATTTGAAAAAAACCCATTTTTGACCCGCAAATGTCGTACCGCCAATAGTATGACAATAATATGCAAATTTATTTCACAACCAATTTCAGTGCAAAAAATCAAATACATAAGTGAAAAAAATAGCCCAGGAATAAAAATCTCATAAAGTTCATACAATTGGACAGAAAGACATTCTACTATAGGCCGATTTGATTATGAAGAGCCGTTGGTTTTGGGAATTTCCATACCAGAAATAGTATCATAAACAGATTGACGTTTGCGTGAGATATCTACCCGATTAAGAATTGCACTGAGCTGTTGTTGGAATTCTTCGTCTTCTTGCTTGTTTAGTTGCATTCTCTAAAACAATTGAAAATTTATCTAACAAATTGGAGCGTGATTTTAAAAGTTCAATCTAACAAAGAGTCTTAAAAAATCGAGATTCAACCGTAAATTTGAGTATAAAATGGATATTTTAGTCAATAACTTTGACCAAAATGACATTTTTTGTCATCTTTTGCCAAAAATGCGATTTTTGGTGTTAAAAAAAGTCATTTTTGGTCAAAAATTTTACTATTTTTAAAACGAACTACAGTCACGGGCACTAAAATGCTGAAAAGGTGCAGGCAAGGGTCAAAATTTGAAAAAAGTTCTCCAATCGACTCAGCTCGTTGAGCACTGTCAAACGAGTACCATGTCATAGGGTTTTAGACCCATAGCCAAGTGGCTAACGTGCTCCGTTTCACTCAAGCTGCGCGGTAAACGTCTCGAACTAAACGTCTCAACAGGTGTTCGGTTCGAGACGCTAAACGTCTCGACCTCGTTTGAATTGGAGTATTGACACGAAAACCTTGAATTTTACATTTTTTAATACGCTTAATTATTGGATGTATTTAAAAAACAAAGACGGCATTCTTTATAGTTCGACGAGACGAGTAAAACGACATTAAATTTATATAATTTGATAAATTTTGGGTTATTGAAACGAAAACCCTGAATCAGAGTTTTCGTTTTAATAACCCAAAACAATGATCAAATTGGATAAATTTTGTGTTGTTTTGTTAGTCTCGTCGAGCTATAAAGAATACCGTCTTTGTTTTTTAAATACACCCAATAATTAAGCGTATTTTAAAAAATCTAAAATTCAGGGTTTTCGTATCAATACTCCGACTAATTCAAACGAGGTCGAAACGAATTCGAGACGGCAATTGGTAAAAGTACGACTGCGCCGAACGGGGCACCAAACGGGGTTCCAAACACGCCAAATGGGTCCCGATTAGGCCTAATTGGGACCCGTTTGGCGTGTTCGGCGCCCCATTTGGCTCAGTCGTACTTTTACAAATTGCCTTCGAGACGCCGTCTCGAATTAGTTATAATTTGAGACGTTTAGCGCCGTGTTTAGCGTCTCAACCACCTACTCGAGACGGTTAACGCAGCCATAGGGCGCGGGTTCTTCAAAACAAGTACCATATCATGGTTTTGACCCATGGTATAGTATGGTATAATCGAAAAAATTCAAGAAAATGGATTTTTTTTGGCTGAAATTTTAAATCTTCTAGTCACATGTCAATCGCTCCAATAGGCAGATTTTTATTGAATCAAGCGAGTAGAAAGATGAAAAATTCAAAAATTGAAATTTCAACCCCTCCCCTGATTCTGGGACAATCTCTTACTTCGTGAAAACTACGCCGGCGCTTTTCACGCTCTTCTTTCTGCGTTTTTAAAGTTTCTAACATCTTTTCTTGGTGTGCCTTTAGGCGCTCTTCAATTTTGTCCATGTATTCATTTAAATGATCCAATTGGGTATCGAGTTTTCGAATTTCTAAAAAATTAAAATAAAAATTTGAATTTTTTTAAAAGGTTCGATAAGTATTGTCGGCCCAAAAAATACACCTAAATTCGGCATTTTTCGCTCGTGTTCGTTGAAATTTTTTCATTGTTATGCAAAAATGCATGATGAATACGATCCAATCAGTCTTTTTGAGCGTAACTCATGTTTTCGTGTCAATATACAGACTTTTTCAAAAAAAGGGTTTTTCAATGGTGCAAATTAATTTTAAAATGTCGATATTTGGCTATAGAGGGTCCCCCTCCCCTGGGGACCAAGAGAAAAATCGACTTCTATAACCAAATATCGACATTTTAAAATTAATTTGCGCCATTGAAAAACCCCGTTTTTTGAAAAAGCCTGTATATTGACACGAAAACATGAGTTATGCTCAGAAAGACTGATTGGATCTTATTCAGTATGCACTTTTGCATAATATTGAAAAAATTTCAATGAAAACAAGCGAAAAATACCGAATTTAGATGTATTTTTTGGGGGCCGACAATACTTATCGATCAACCCAATACATACCTTCATTACTCTCTTCCAATTCTGGCGGAAGTTCTGACAGGGATTCCATTGTTCTGTGCAAAAGTGCAGCTGTGCTAGCATTTATTCCTAAAATTTTTAAAATTTTTTTTACAATTAATTTTTTTTAGTGCCAGGGGAGGGGGTACAAGGGCGTACTTTCCTTACAAAGAATGGAGCAAAAATTTTTTGCTCTAAGAAAAGTTTTTTGTAGATTAAAATTTTTGCCCTAGTGGGATCGAACCTGCGGGTCCAACGTTGCTTAACTTGCTAGATCGGACGGGATGCCGACTTCGGAGTTTAAATTTTGGGTACAGCTTTTTTTATAGTTGAAGCTGAAACGGACTATACTTTCATTTTGAAAACTTTTACTACCCTACGTCCACTTGTGCTGCTAGTTTAGAATAGTGGATGCTAAGACTCAAAGACCGGTAGCTTATATCGGTCCTGAAAAAAATCATCCACAACAAAAAATATTTTTTGTTGAAAAATTTGAACTTTTTTTCAAGATAAAATTTTGGTAAATTTTGAATTTTTTCAAAATAAATTTTTTACCATTGATAGTAGGTGGAGTATTATCATTAACTGGTAGCTCAGGGGTACTATTTGGATCATTTTTGGCAGTTAAGGGAGTCTTTTGGCGCATTCTAATACGGACTGGAGGTGCTTGTTCTTGAGAATTTTGTTGGGGACTAGGCTGGGTTTCAATAATCTGTGGGAGTGTCTAAAAAATTATTTAATCAAAAAACTTGGTACTACTAAAGCATTAGCTGCCGCACAGGGCTATTTTTTGGAAAAATTTTATAAACAAAACTCTGGGTTTTTCGATGCGGGAAATCTAAAAAACGCACTCCCGATGTCTGAAAATTTTTTCTTGACCCTATATCGACTAGCAACTTGGCTCAAAGAGGGTTTTTATGTCAAATTGATGCCAATTTGGCCTGAAATTTTGGGGGTTTTCGGCTATGGCGAATCGATTGGCGATGGTTTTGTAAGCCAAAAATCGAACGCACGCATTGCCCTTTATTTTTTTAAAACGCCGATTACAAAAGTTGAAGCCAAATTGGCATCAATTTGACATAAAAATCCCCTTTTTGAGATAATATAGGGTCAAGAAAAAAGTTTCAGACATAGGGAGCACACGTATACAGACACCCCGAAATCTGCGGGCGAAATGAGTCTAGCCCGCAAAATTTGCGAACGAAACTCATTTTGGCCTGCGGGTTGCGAGCGATCCCCCTTCCCGAAATTCTGGGGGAGGGGGGTTGTACACGTGTGATATGGAGTGCGTTTTTTGGATTCCCCGCATCGAAAAACTTTTTTTAGAAAATTTTATGAAAAAATTTTTTTCGGAAAAATAGCCCTGTCAGTTGCACAACTAATGTTTACAAAAAATGACAGGGCTATTTTTCCGAAAAATTTTTTTTCATAACATTTTCTAAAAAATTCTATTTTTTGTTAGTAATACCAAAAAAGTTATATCATCATAATTTTAAACAAAAAATCGATAAAAAATGTCTGATAAAACGGTAGAAAACTCACAGGTGAGCTGGTCTCCTTTTGTTTTTGATTGTTGATTTCAGGACTGTGTGGTGCGGTGTTATCGTTCGGAGTTTCGACTGCGAGCGGCGTTTCTGTGTTCAGAGTTTCGGCTGTCATGATTTTTTTCTTGACTAAATTTTCTGGTTCTACCCAAGTGATTAAAAGAAGGAAAGAGGAAATTAGTCTGAATCACTAGAAAAAAGTTCATATTCATTAGTAAACTTGCAAAATTTTCGGGTACACGAAAAATTACGGATTAGAAAGTTGGACACGAACGAACGAGAAACCAGACGAGTGTTTTTTGTATTAATAAAATCGATAAAATGTCATTAAAGATTGGGGAAACTGGAAAGTAATCATTAGTTATGTAAAATGTGGATCATTTGTTTAGTGAGTGAACTTGGAAAAAAGTTCTTGCAGAATGGTCCATTTGTAAATTAGTACATGACAAATCGAAACATTCTCAGGGTTTAGTTGAAAGGGCGAACCGCGACAAAGCTCGTAAAAATAATCGCACAGTTAAAAAAAGTCAAAGTATCAAGTGGTGCAGCCAGACCCCTCAGAACGGGAATGAGGGGGGCAAGAGCAATGGCGTAGGCAAGGGGTAGGCAGCAAGAACGTAGCTGGGAGGGGGGGGGAGGCGCTTCCTTCAAAAAGGGCCGATTTTCCCCAAAAAATATATGGTAATATGATTAGAAATTGGTGGTGTCTGAACCTAGTGCCGCTCTTGAATCACCAGCACCCTATCCATTAGGCCATGCCCGTCCAGTTTTTTGAAATTTCCATTGTGATAGAGTCTAGATACTTTTTTACGTTAAAATTGTTAACTTTCATGATTTTGATACATTTTAATGGCATAAATAAAATTCTCCTTATCATCTAAGTCTACCACGCAACTACGCAAAACGTAATAAAAATCCTCTTCAAATGTGCGAAAAACGTCGCCTTTGTTTTTCTTCCACTTTTTTTCATTCGTCACCCGAAGAATAGCTGACGGGGATTTTCGTTTATTGTGCGGAAAAATTTGCATTGGTTTATTGGCCAAGCGATTAGAATCATCCGAGGACAAATTACAGTCTGTTATAAAAAAAGAAAAGAAAAATCGAGTGATTTCCTGATTTCGACTTAGCTGGTAGGAAAGGAAAAGCCGGTTGTGTGGGTCTAAGAGATCAAAGACATTCTTTGCAATTATAAAAGTTCCGTGAATAATTAGGAAATTAGGGAGGAACAGGGTTGTAATTTGGATTATGTATTGTCAGAAAAGTTTAGGATTTCGAAAATTTGGAACTTGAAAAGTTTGCTGAAGCTGAAAAAAGTCTAAAATTTAGGAATTTTGAACTTTAAAAATGCTTAAAAAGTTAAGAAATTCGTAATTTTGAAAAAGAAAAGTTTGAAAAAAATTTGAAAAGTCCAACTTTTCCTATGTATGATACTAAGGCATAATCTTCGACACGATAGCGTTGTAAAGACTTGACATGTTTTCCTTTTGCTATATGACGTAATAGTGATTTGAAACTATCATGTGTAGCCGAACATCCTTCTTCATCATCTTCAAATATATCAGTTTCGTTACCAGACGGAGCTTTTTCTGAATCAACAAGTTCTTCTTGAACTGATAGTTGAGTTGGCATATCTTTTTCGTTTACTGGACCTTCAATATAAGTCGAAAACACCACGGCATAAAAAATACCAAAAAGGTGCAGGCAAGGGTCAAAATTTAAAAAAATTTCGCCAACCAACTCAGCTCACCGATCGCTTCAAAATGAGTACATTAGACAATTGACCATGGGTCATACCCCCATGATATGGTACTCGTTTTATAGCGCTCGGCGAGCTGAGTCGATTGGATAAATTAAAAAAAATTTTTATCCTTGTCTACATTTTGGTGCCCATGGCCTAAGAAGTTCAAAAATTCGCAAATCCTGTACTTGAAAAACACCTTAAAACTTCAAAAATCACGATTTTCTAGAGTAAGAGAACGAAATTTTGAACATCAACAACTTAAAATGACTCTTTTGTACTATGGATAATCGCACAAAAACGATGGAACCTTACATTCGTCTTCGCGATTATGCGATCGAGTAGCCTTGAAAAATAAGTCTAGAACATCTTTTCTCTCGCTCAACCACACCCTATACCCATTACGATGAACAATTTTTTCATAAATAATGTCAAGTCCGAGTGGGTTACACGGATGAGTCACGTTCGAAAATTAAGAGATAAGAAAACGACCACACGATTTAGGCTCGTCTATATAGAGCAGAACCAATATTTAAAAAACTGGAAGGGTGGTGAGACTGTGACAAGTTAGATCCATTTAATTACACGTTTGGGAAAGCGGCCCGAAAAAATACGCATTATGAAAAAATACCGGATTAATAGTCATCGATTAGGAATTAGGTTGGTAATTTCGAGAAAAGAAAAAATAAATGTTATAAAAAAAGAATGACGTGTAAGAAAATAAAAGTAATAAATAAAAAATTGAATAATGAATAAAAGGTTAAAAGCAAAAACGCCATAAAAAGTACGAAGTTAAAGCCTAAGCTTAGGCTTAAGCCTTAAGACTAAACTTAAGCCTAAGCTTAAACCTAAGCTTAAGATTAAACTTAAGCCTAAACTTAAGCCTAAGCTCAAGCCTAAGCTTAAGCCTAGGCTTAAACCTAAACTTAAGCTTAAACCTAAGCTTAAGCCTAAATCTAAGCTTATACCTAAGCCTAAACCTAAGCTTAAAGCTAAGCCTAAGCCCAAGCCTAAACCTAAGCTTAAAGCTAAGCCTAAGCCCAAGCCTAAACCTTTTACTTCCAAACATTTTCCTTTTAAAAACGTTTATTTCTACCCCTTAATAAGTTCGAAAAGCACAAAATATTTTAACAAATGACACACCACTTAAACTTATAAGCGAAAAAACACTAAAGCCTGTTCCGTAAAGTGACTCCAAATTTTGTGGAGATTCAACGTCAATTACAAAAAACTCTTCGGTTGATGTTCCACTAACCTTTTTTGTCTGACAAATGTGACCTCATTTTTGGAATGATCATGTTACGAAGGGAAAAAAATTGGAACATTATTAGTCAAAATGGGAGGCGAAATGAGCAAAAAATTGAAGCGAAAAAAAACGAAATTTGTTGGAAATCTGTTCTCGCAAAAAAATTTGGTCTCTGGGTGGGATCGAACCAGTGTTATACAAATAAAAAAATTTAAAAAATGAAAAAAATTAAAGAAAAATAATCTAGACCAAAATTAGGCATATGCAAAAATTTTGTGCAAAAAGTTTTGCGACAGGTCGAGATTCGAACTTAGGCATCTCGTTTGAAAGACCAACATACTAGCCACTCGGCTATGAGCACAATTTTTGACGAGAATTTTTTTTAAACTTATGTTAGAGTGAAAAACTCAAAACTCAACTTTTTGTGCGATAAAATTTTTTGAAAAACTCTCCTCAAACTTTTGTCTTAACCCATAAGCTCCTAAAAATTTCCTTAAGTCCATTTTCGAACCCTACTTATGTCCTGAGTCTTCCTCACCTCCACCAAACAGACTACAACACCTCAAAAACTTGGACAGTTTCCCTCCCGAAATCGGCTTTGGCGCCCACTTCGCTCCACTTGAATGTTTGCCCTAGGAATAAAAGGAGGTAAAAATTTCTTCGCCTCCCTTCCTCCGTTCGTTGAATAGCACAGGTTTTCTTCTTGCGCATTGTCTGATAGATATGGAAAATGAATGTAATAAAAAAAAGTTGTGGGACTCTGTAAGTTTTCGCTTGAATAAACTTGCCAAATATTGGTGGGAGAGAAAGAAAAGGAAAAATGATGATTCAGTTCGATTCAATCAGCCTTGAACTGGATTTGTGATCGATTAATGTATTAGTGAAAATAGTGTGGCTAAAAAATGTCTGGTATGAAAATTAAAGTTGTATGCTGCAGAACTGCAAAATGGGGATTCATCGAATCTCAACTGAAGTGGTGGATCATCGAAAAAACGAAATTTTGTTAGAAAAATCGATTTTCGATTCAATTTCGGACTGAGATTCGAACCCACGACCTATAAATGCAATCCTGGCACACTAACCACTCAGCCATGAGATTTTGTAGCGTCTGTGTACAATATGGTATTAGTTTTACTCGTCTCGTCGGGCTGAGTCGAATGGCAATACTCGTTTTTAAAATTTCGAATTTCTTCCAGTTTTCGCCAAAAAAACTGCCGTGACTGAACAATTTTTCAAAGAACTCAAAAACGAAAAGTGCTATAGGTGTTTCGATAAAAGTTGTAGAGCAGATTCTCACCTTTCATATGAGTGGTCAACCATCTCTTAATTCAATTCCTAGTCCGAAATATGGCCTTAAGGGGTGACAAATCCAAGAAAAAAATTTTTTGCCAAAACAGCCTATATAGGGGTAAAATCATGCAAAAAATCGATTGCGCGCATTCCGTGAAAATGCTTTCTTGACCTTGATTCAAGCAAAATATAGATTTTTTCAACGAAAAAAGCACTAGTACTTGGTTTGAAAAAACGTTTCACCATCAACAATCCTGTATGGTGCAGTGACAAAGCAGCGGTTGAGTGATCGCAAGGTCTCGTGTTCGAATCCCGCTTGGAGCCAAATTTTTTTTTGCACAAAGTAAAAATCGAACAACTTTACTACAAAAAAATTTGGCTCCAAGCGGGATTCGAACATGAGACCGGTGAAAGTTACATGGCGAAAGTTACATGGCGAAAGTTAGCGTGGCAAAAGTTAGCGTGACAAAAGTTACATGGCGACAGTTAACGTGGCGAAAGTTACAGTGCCATAAAAATAGGCCCCCAGCCCCCCTAGAAGAGGGGATGGGAGCCTATTTTTATAGCACTGTAATTCAAAAATTTTTTCCTTTTGTGGATTCTATACAAGTGGCATACCAACTTTTATTTGCTAACAAATTTAAAGCCGTCGCTAACAACAAAAAAATAAATCATTTTTAAAATCGTACAATTCCAACAAAAAAACGCATTTCAAAAAATGAAGACTCACAATAATTGTCAAACACAATTTTCTATTGACAAAAGCCGACCATAAAACACACAAAAGACGCATTTTTTCTACCTCAAGAACATGCGATTTTCATTCGAAAATTGAACTCATCATCAACACTCGGTGTCTTTTCAAAATTATATTTTGCATAGTGCCTACTAGAAAGTTTATTGATCCGAATGCGTGAGTCAGTCCGGCGGTCCCCAGCCCAAAAGCTGCATAGCGAATGAAACACAAAAGTATGCGTAGATTTATTTATTCCACAACTGGCTCGGCGCTAATCAAAAATACATGTTTCAAATAGGAAATGTTTAAATATAAATTGCGTGGATGCACAAAAGAAAATTTGATCGCGCGAAATTTATGAGTGAAGTAATGTCTAAGAAAAAGACACTTGTGTGTTATGTAAATTATATGGGATGAAATTTTTACGAAGAAGAATTTCAAGGTCAACATCATATCATATATTGAGAAAACTATAATTCGTTTCACGAGGACATCAGAAAAATTTCCCGGAAGAGTGGTTAGGGCATCGGTCCATGGATCTGAAGGTTGCGGGTTCGATCCCGCCAGGGGCAAAAACTTTTCCTTTGATTGAAACTTGCTGAAAATTTTTGCCCTACCGTTTTTTGATGCGGGGAATCCATTTTTGATAGAATTTGGACCTGTTTTTCGATGAGAAACCGAGATTTAGAACCCGATAGTACTAAAAAACGCATTCTATTTAGACAAATTACAAACGATCACTTTATAAACAACATGGGTCTAATTTTGATGTTGTGGATCAAAAAATTTTACATCAAAAACAAAAAATAAATAAATTTTTGAACATGATCCATTAAAAATTTTACACAAAATAACGATTTTTTGGTGTTTTCTTTGAGTTTATAGCGAAAAAATGCGTTTTTTAGCACTCCCGGGTTCTAGATCTCGATTTCTCATC
>JAQGCP010000281.1:0-18648 GCA_034699885.1 Acrobeloides thornei
CATGAACACTCCTTTAATGAGCACTCGAACCCATCTAAAAAACAATGCATTAGACAAATATTTAAAAGAACAAGTATGTTAATCCCTGATTAAAGAGGGGAGTGACACATATCCAAGGAAAAATTTTTTCTAAAAAGACCATTTCTAGGGGTAAAATCATGCGAGAAATCGATTGTGTGCATCGCCGAAGCGTGAAAACGTCATCCTGACATTGATTCAAGGAAAACTTGGTTTTATTTTATATCGAAAATCGTCGAGAAATTTATTTCATCAAACTTTTGTAAAAAAAAGAAACTCTTCTATGGGTAATCTTTTCTGCTTCTGACATTTTTTCTATAGCAATTTTGTCAACTGGGAAAATTGGGCACTATTACTTTCTCCCCTTTATTTTCCTCTTACCGTTTTCCCCGATTTTACATAAATTTCCAAGTAAAAAAGTAATAGGGGAAAAAGTAAGAGGGAAAAACCAAAAAGAGGAAAAAAGTAATAGTGTCGAAAACTGTACCAATACATATCTGGGCAATTCCTTCTCGACTACTTCAATCTCTTCGTCTCCTTCCATTTGTTCATCCTCTTCCATTTCATTTTCGTTTTTGATTTCTTCTTCATTCACTAGCATAGGTTCTTCTGCTTCTGACATTTTAAATCAAAATCTAGAAATTCTCAAATATAACGAAGCAAATATGATAAATCAATAAAATAGAGAAACGAAAAGTCTAAAATCTTGCAAAGGTGTAAAAAACGACTCGAAAACAGATTGAAGAAAACATGTTCACGTTTTGAGAGAATAGCACTATTTCATGTTAAAAATAGTGCTATTTTCGCGAAAACAAGGTGAAGGAAGCATTTTCACGCGACGAAGATGTGCACAATCGCTTTTCACCCTATTTTTACCCCTAGAAGGTCATTTTTCACAAAAAAATTTTTGGAGAAAGGGCCCTAATTGCACCCCTTTAACAATAGCACTGCCTTCCCGGCTTTTTGGTATGTTTTAGCACAACTTTTTATGCTGTAAAATCGTAAAAATTTTTTTGAAAAAAATGTGCCAATGTTACCTGAAGAGTAAAAAGTTGTGCTAAAACATACCAAAAGCCGTGGCGGTTGTGCTATTGTTAAGATTTCAAATGAGCTAAAAATGTTAGAAGGATGGATTTTGATTTTGGTCGAATAATAAAAGATAAAATCAAACGGCTATTTGAAAAGGATATCTCCTAGGGTTTTATAAGTTTTTGCATAGTTAGTGCTTAGTTACTAATGCACATCCTCAAATGAAAAAACTGTATGAGCTCAAAATTTAACCCAAAAAATGAAAATTTCCAAATAAAATAAATTCTCTATGATGGAACAAGTTTACAATGTTAAAAAAATTAGATAAACATGATTAACCCTTAAAAATTAAATTTTTTTATTTTCTCTGTGGGACATCACATCGCACACCTGTGCAGTGATGCCTATTTTTTGGTATTCAAAGTGATGAATATAAATTTTTTCTTGTGTATACAGTGTGCACCTTTCGCACATCGGTGTTCGCAAGGCGTACACTGGTGTGATCAGATGTGTGTATGACGGGTGTGTATATTTCAGAGGATATGTGCAAAGATGGTATGTGACCTACTGTAATTTTATTTGAAATCATTTTATGCAATTTTTTCCGTTGTTCTACCAATCGTTTCAATAAACACGATTTTATTGAGGAATCAGGCAACGGGAATATTCTCGTAACTTTCCCAAATTCCTGGGAATATTTCCGGGAATTTGTGCAGTCCTGTTGTATCTGCAATAATTTTTCCCTGATTTTCAATAAATCTGTATATTGAGAAGAAAATAATTCAAAATCCTTGAATATTTAGAGCAAAATAAATACAGCATTTTTTATAACTCGGCGAGACGAATAAAATGACACAAAAATTATTCAATTTGAAAATTGTTTTAGGTTATTGAAACGAAAACATTTGAAGTTTTTGGAAATTTTTCGTTTCAATATCTCAAACCATGTTTCAAATTAGATCATTTTTGTGCCTTTTTATTCGTCTCACCGAGCTATAAAAAATTTGTATTTATTTTGATCTAAATATTCAAGGATTTTGAATTATTTTTTCTCAATATACAGATTTATTGAAAATCAGGAAAAAATTATTGCAAATGCAATCAGATATAAATTTTCGTTATAATAATTTTTCGGGTCTAAAATTCATGTGAAAAATCCGAGAGCTTTTGGAATAGATTCTATAAGATGTAATTCATTGGAATTCCCTTGATTTATTGATAAGAAATAAAAGAGTGTTTTCAGTGTGTTAAGAAATAGTTCACGTGTGTTAACTATTTTCTTGTTGATGAATTGTATTTATAGGGTGAGGCATAACAAATTGGAATTTTGTAAATTTTATATTTGCAGGAAAATTGTATTTTCTCTAGTAACATATCCTTTGACCTATTCTTTTTTCGAACCGTAGAAAATCGAATTCTATACATTTTTAAAAAAAGCATTAGGTCAAAAGTCAACAATTTACCCGAAAAAATCAATTTTCTTGGAAACATAAAAATCACAAAATTCCACTTTCTTATACCTCACCCTGTAAATTGTCTGAAGTCAAAAATCAAAGTCCAGTGTTGGGCGAAATGAGAGTGAATTTTTTGTTGTCATTTGATGTTTGAAGGCATTGATTTTTTAGACAAAAATTCTGTTCTAACCTTTTTATTTGCATAGCTGCTCCTATGTTTTAGATTAAAAGTGCTTAATTCTAATATAGGACCAGTCCCATGTGTCAGCCAGGGTTGCGTCAGAACAAAGTGGGTACAGGCTTAAAAATTATGTTCTCCAATATCTGACAGCGTAATTATTTTTTTAAATGAGATTATCTCGAGTGAGTGAGTAGAATTGTGAAAAAGAATTTGACAGAAAATGATAATATGAGAATCGGTTTCTATCAGATTCTTCATATCCTGTCAAAATCTGTCATTCTAGAATATTCTTCATATTCTGTCATTTTTATAACTTATGAGAAAGCTTTATGTTTCTATAAGAATTTTATTAGACTTAGCCAGTGTAGTATCATTCATAGTTGTAACAATAGCCCGGATATTAGAAAGGATATAATCATAGGTCGGTAAGGTGCGGGAGGTTTGCAAAATGAAAATTTTTTAACAGATGGCATTTTTTAAAATCGCATTTTGTCAGTTTGAAAAATCAAATTTTTTTTTTAAATGTTAGTAGACTCCACTGGCTGTCTTGCAAAATCGACTTTATTTTATGATGGAATTGTTTGAAAATTCTCATTTTGCATAATAAACAACTTGCCGCTCAGACCCGTTTTTGAGGGGGTCAAAAAACAATAATACTGGGAGATCACAAAATGAAGATTTATTTCGACTTTAAATTATTTAGACGTTAATGAATTCATTAGACCGGTTTTAATATCGATTTTGTCATCGACAAATGGGGATGATTCTTTGTAAGAAGAAAATATAAGACTTTAGTCATGATTTTTGATACCTGATGATGATAATTAGTTGCTAATTAAAATTTTCTTTCGATAATTACATTTTTTCAAATAGTGTAATTTGTTTTTCTATTAATAAGCATTTAACGAATAGATCTCCGGTGCTCTGTTGTCTGGTTGCTCTTTTCGAACATTTATTCCTCTGTTTATTTTCCTAACTCCCATTTTCGTATTGTGTTTCCGCTACGGAATGCATGATTGATTTTATGTTTCACAATTCTTTCGGAAACTAAATGCGAATCAATTTGGTTTTTTGATATTTAAAGTTTACGATGGACCAAAGTGTGTCCAAAAATGGAGTTACTCGAAAAATTTTAAAACGCTTTAGAATCATTTGTTTTGCTGATTAAAACGTTTTATGATATTTTTAATCAAAAAATTTCGATTCTGACACAATTTTGAAGAAAAAATCGATTGGGTGGGAGTTGTATAAAATATGACTATTTTGTCGACATTTTTTAAAGAACAATAGCTCTATTTCGATGAGATTTTTTATCAAATTTGACAATCTTGAGATTTAAAATATTTTAGAGATTGAGATCTGCAAAGCTGTGCCAAAAATTTTCGACGAAACCTATTTTTTATATTTAAAAAACGTTTGAAGTTTTGATTTTTTCTAAAACTTCCAAACGTTTAAACTTTTTCAAATTGTATCCATTTTCCGAGATCTTGGTGTTAAAATGTTCGTAAGAATCTTGAAAATAAGACAACAGAGCGTTTTTTCGTCATCCAATTCAGAAAAAAGGAGCGTGGCGACAGTTGAGGACGAGCACTTGAGGATGAGATATTTGAGGACGGGATATTTGAGGAAAAAGGTGGGATATGTTTTTTAGACCCTAAATAGCACCCATCCTCAAATGTTTCGTCCTCAAATGCCCCGTCCTCAAATGTCTCATCCTCAACTGCCCGTCCCCAACTGCCGCCACACCAAAGAAGGTTATTGTTCGAAAATTGTCAAAAAATGTTGTTTTGACAATTTTCGAGCAATAACTTTTTTCTGAATTGATGGAAAAACGCTCTGTTGTTTTATTTTCTAGATTCTTACGAACATCCAAAATCTCGGAAAATGACTACAATTTGAAACAGTTTAAACGTTTTGAAGTTTTAGAAAAAAATGAAAACTTCAAACGAGTATTTTACATATAAAAAATGGGTTCATCGAAAAATTTTTGGACAGTTTTGCAGATCTCGAACTCTAGAATATTTTAAAGCCCATGATTGTTAACGTAAAGTGCGTTGCTAGGCATTTTCTCAAATATCTTATGCTGTCTTTGGAATGGTTGATGATAGAAAAATGGGGGAGTTCTTTAAACAAATGGATGTATGATTTTTGATAACATGCTCATTGACTTAACTATGTTTATTCCAAGGTTTTCACAAACAAACAAATTTTAAAAGGCGAGAAATCTCTTTAATTCTAATACTGACTTGCGTTATATTTGTTTTGATCATAAATTTAAGTCATTCAGGCTGCGGTGTAAATATCTCGACCAGCTATTCGCGGCGTTAAATGTCTCGACCTACAAATAAGGGCACTATTACTTTTTTCACGTTTTTGGTTTTTCACGCTTACTTTTTTCACACTACTTTTTTCACGTTACTTTTTTTCACGTTTTTTCATGCAATTTTTTTAAAAGTAATAGTTTATATCGTGCGGAAAAGTGAAAAAAGTAAGAGTGAAAAAAGTAGCGTGAAGAAAGTAACGTGAAAAAAGTAAGCGTGAAAAAAGTAATAGCGCCCAAATAAGTCGAGAAGTTAAATGTCTCGAAATGAGTCTCGAATTGTTCGAGACGTCAATTGTCTCGAATTCGAGATGAATTATAACTAATTCGAGACGTTATTAGTCTCGAACTGATTTAACGCCGCATTTAACGTCGCGAATAGCTGGTCGAGATATTTACCCCGCAGCCTCGCCAAACAATTTCATTTTAATGGAAAATTTTTCTGTGATGTTGCTTGGAGGAGGGAAGAAAATTGGGATTTCTTCACGTATGGTAATTTTCTATATTAACAATGGCCACGGTGGGGAAATATGCGAAAAAAGTTACCCTTCTACTTGATCAAATCATGATCAAAAACTTTCAAATAAATTGTATTTTGGAGGTATTATGTTCTCTGTAGACAAAATTTTCTTTTCTCTTCATCCGCAATCTAAACAAACTACATGAAGTTTATTGTTTCTTGTCAGCAATTTAGCGAGAGACCAATCGATTATTTCAAGTTGCCGCACGTTTCATTGTCTGTATTCGCGTGTGTGTATAAGGCACCAGTGTCGTTGGTTTTCGATTCTTTTGAATTATTTGTTTACCTTATTATGCCATTTATCATATTTTAACTTTCATACATTCAAATCGATTTTAAGTTCAAAGTATCCGTGGACTATAAAATTATTGGGAATTTGAAAATTGGGCAAAAGTTTTCGGACCTGACCGGGACTCGAACCCGGACCTCCTGGCTGTCGTTCAAGTGCACTACCATTGTGCTACCGAGACCTACAACTGAATGCCCGAAATTTCTGGTGAATATTTAACGGTGTATTTTCCAAATTATACCGCTAAGTATTCACCAGAAATTTCGGGCATTCAGTTGTAAAGTCTGTTTCCGTCGCCAATGGGAAAAAAGTCCGGGGCAATGGTCAAGTAGTCCAAGGCGCCACCCATCCGATCTGGCAAGTTAAGCAAAGTTGGGCCCGCAGGTTCGATCCCGCTAGGGCAAAATTTTGATTCTCAAAAAAATTATTTTACAAAAATGGAGCAAAAAATTTTTGATCCATTGTTTGTAAAAGAATTTTTTTTTAAATCAAAATTTTTACACTAGCGGGATCGAATCTGCGGGCTCAACGTTGCTTAACTTGCCAGATCGGACGGGCGACACCTTGACCATCACCCTGGACTTTTTTCCTATTGGCGGCGGAAACAGACTTTAGGTCTCGGTAGCACAATGATAGTGCACTTGGACGGTAGCCAGGAGGTCCGAGTTTGAGTCCTGGTCGGGTCCGAAAACTTTTGCCCAAATTCCCTATATTTTCCACGTCTCAACGTGTTATAAAATTATTTTTAAATAATTTTACTAATCTAATTTTTATAGCTTTTTTGATGGACGGCTCAGCATTAAGCCCATTTTCATCTTCATCTGAGGGCACATCTTCAGATTCATCTTTAGATAATTTTTGTAAAGATATTCCATTTTTTGGCCTTGAAACTCCACCATCATGGACAATCATGGACCTAGACAATGTGGAAAAGGAGAGAGAAACTCCAAACAATCCGAGCAAAATATCAAAAGCTACGAAAACTTTAAAAGCGAAGAAAAATTCTAAATCTCGAGCTCAACGGCCGACAGTTTGTGCTGTCTGTGAACGGCCAGCTAGTTGTTGTCATTATGGTAAGGCTTTGAATTCATGTTAAAGGATTAAACTCATGTTAAAGGACCAGTCCACTTTTGGGGAGTTGATGCCATGCGATAGAGCACAAAATTGGGAGCATTTTTTGCTTTTACGGCACTATCTGAAAATGTAACCGTAAAAACTTATGAGCGAAACAAATTTTATAACTCGGAAATATGAATAAAATGACACCAAAACTATCGAATTTGAAAAATGTTTTTCATATAGCATTAACTTTCCCAAAAGTGGAGTGGTCCTGTAAATGTTAATTTAGGTGTCCCTTGTTGTAATGGGTGTAAAACATTCTTTCGAAGATATTTAAAATGCATTAACGATCTTAATTGCCTTTATGATGGAAATTGTAATATATTGGCATTTATTGGAAGTAAGACTTGTTGGATTTACATTTGTTTAGATATTTTTTAGAACATTACTGTCGTGCCTGTCGATTAAAAAGATGTTTGAGTGTAGGAATGAATCCGAATGCAGTTGGCAAGGAGGATAATAGGATTATAAAAGAAGAAATAAATACTGAAGCTGTGGAACAACCCGGTCCTAGTTTGGCAATTGTAAGTTGTGTGTAGTGATTAGTAAACAAAGCGCTCAAAACCCGGCGAAGGTGTAGCTCTATGGAAACAAGATCCGGAACGAAAAGTTTAAGACAATCAAATGGATTTTAAAAACATACAGGATGGCGCAAAAAAGTTCCACTTTACCATTTTTTCATGAATTTTGGACCCAAAAATTATTTTCCTAAAAATGACCCATTAGGGTAATTCGATGCGGGGGATCGATTGTGTGCATTCCTGAGGCTTGAAAATGATTCCCTGACCCTGATTCAGGGTCAGTGTATTGAAGCAAAAATCAACTTTTTTTATAGTTTTTTATGTTTCTGGGATTTCCAATGCGGCAAATCGATTGTGCACATCAGGGAAGTATTTTCAAGCTTCGGGAATACGCACAATCGATTCTCCGCATCGAAAACCCCCCAAAAACGAGTCTTTTCATATAAAAAACTAATAAATTTTATTTTCGCTTCAATACACTGACCCTGAATCAGGGCAGTATCTTCAAACTTCAGAAATGCGCGCAATCAGTTCCCCGCATAGAATTACCATTCAATGTTCAAACTCATTGAACTTTTTTCTCGATTTTGTTTCGCTCATAACTTTTAACTGTTAGATTTTCAAGTAGTGTCATAAAAGCAAAAAATGCTCCAAACTAGTACATGGCATAAACTCCCCAAAAATGGACTGGTCCTTTATGGCTGAGTATGACAATTGAGCATCAATTGTCATACTCAGCAAGAGGGAGATAGAACAGAAGCAGTCTGAAAATTTTTTATAAATATAAAGTTTTTAGGAACGCGTTCTTACTAAAGAAATCTATCGACCCTGGAGGCAACAAAATATCAACCCCTTAAAATATACTGAAAAACTAATGGCGAACTTCCGGGACATAAGTTATTCTGATTCACTCTTGTTTTACTATAAAAGTAATATAAAAACCATTCTCTTACAAAAGTGTGAATTGAGTAGAAAGCCGATGCAAAAGATTACATTTAAGAAGAATAAGGTAAGCTTTTGATATTTTGTAAAAACATGAAATATATCTTTTAGAGCCCTGGACCATCTTTGATGATAAAAAATGGCGAATCCGAATCAGGTTCCGAAGACCAGGATCACAAATTTGTTGAAGATCAAAAAGAAATCTTCACCAACCTTCACAAAAGGCATTGGTTAACACACGATTTACTTTTAACCATAGAGCAGGCTAAAACGATGCCATGGTTTTCTAACATTGATATTGAAGATCAAGTATATTTGGGTATTGAAGCGAAAAAATTTTTATTTTAGATTAAAATCGTTAAAAATGTCTGCCTTGTTATAACCATGCTTACTCAAACATATTATTCTCTTAAAGCTAATCAAGAAACTATAACAATGCCAGATGGAACTATTCCTTTAAAATTTAAACCCTATGGGAATAGGTAATTTTGAAGTTCCGTTTAATTTTTAGGACATGGCATATCGTTAATATGGTATACCCCAAAATAACATAATCCTATTTTAGCCTTTCAACTCTCGAAGAAGAAGTCTTTTACCGCGTAATGCAACCTATGAAACGTATCCATATAACTTTCAAAGAATATCTCTTGCTAAAATCTCTTATCTTCGCCTATTATATGGTACCGGACATTTCGAAAGAAACTACCGATATTTTGCGAAATTGTTGGGAACACTATTCGTCTATGTTAATGAGATATTTGCAAAGAAAGCATGGGATTAGTGGAGCAGCTGAAAGGTTTGGCAAAATTGTGGCTCTAATCGAATCATTTTTCCAATTTGCTGCTAAACATCGACAACTGTATACGTATGGAAAAGTGTTTAGTCAACAAAAAGCTCCGATCTCGATTGTTATAGAAGAAATAATGGCATAAATTGTTAATTTTTTGTATTATATAAAAGCATAACTTTATCGAACATAAAATCAACACAAAAGCACTACATTTCACTCAACTTTTTATCAAAAAATTAAATAAAACTGAAAATTTTCGAGTACAACATTTAAAAATATAGTCTAAAATAAACATAGAAAACACGTAAACCACACGAGATTTAATTGAAGCCCAACGAGTCTCATCTATTTTCCTTCACCTTCAACACCTTCTCCTTCTTCGGCGGCAGTGTCCGAGGTCCACAAAGTGAGATTGTCACGAAGCAACTGCATGATCAAAGTACTATCCTTGTACGAATCCTCGTTGAGAGTGTCCAGCTCAGCAATAGCATCATCGAATGCCTAAAAATGGTGATTTAGAGATTCTCGTAAAGGATCGTTGGAGCTAGTTCACTTTGTTGAGTTCACTTATCATGGTCCAAAGTTGACATTTTTTTCAAAAAATTTCGACTATTGGATCATGATTGTGAATCCAACAAAGTAAAACTAGCTCCGGATCGTTTTTGAGTTATAAAGTATTTTGCCACGTCTTGTATATAAAGTTTATTAAAATTTATACTTGTTTTGCGAGTTGACATGCTTTATCAGGTGAATTAAGAATTTCGTAATAGAAGACCGAGAAGTTGAGAGCCAATCCCAAGCGAATCGGGTGAGTTGGTTGCATCTTGTCCTTGGCGATATCAAATGCCTCTTGGTAAGATTGTTGAGACTTGTCAACAACTCCTTAAAACATCATAAATTCAAAAAGTAAATAATTTTGAAAATACCAGCACGATCTTCTCCAAGGGCAACTTCGGCAAGATAGCGATAATAATCGCCCTTCATCTTTAAGTAGAAAACTTTGGATTCTGGGTTAGCAGCCTTTGGCACCAAGAATTTGTCAAGAAGAGTCTAAATTTTTGATGATATTGTGAAATTGATTTTAAAAAAATACCAAAACGTCGTTGCAGATATCACGCAACTCTTTTTCGATCTTTTCGCGGTATTCCTTGGCCATTTGTTGTTTCTTCTCGGCTCCTTCAGCCTTTTGTTCGATCGAAGAAATGACTCGCCAGCTGGAGCGTCGAGCACCAACAACATTCTTGTAGGCAACCGAGAGAAGGTTGCGTTCTTCATTGGAAAGCTCAGATCCAATTTCAGTTACCTTTTTCATTGCTTGAGCCATATCATCGTAACGTTCTGCCTTAAAATTCGTCAATTACAGAGGGGTATTAAAGTTCGCCCACATTGACCCTTTTCTGCGGTCAAAATAAAAAAATTCCTTCATATTCGAGTTCTCCATGTTGAAAACCCCAGAGTACAAAAATAAATTTTTTGGAGAATAATTTTTTGACAATTCGATTTTTTCCCCCTTGGTCCCCAAAAAATTTTTTCAAAAATATGTGGCACAGTATTTAAAAAGTTTTTAAAATGCATAAAACTAATTTATATGTCGTTTTTTGACGATTTTCCACTGACACCACTTTTGGACACGTTTTGGTCCGCCGTGGCGCATTTTCGAAGTATTAAAAAAATCTGACTCTGAAACAAGCAAAGGAAAAAATTTCTCTAATTCTTATTCAAGCGATTTTCGTTTCAATTCATCCACCCTTTCCCTTAACAGTGTTGTAAGACCACCCTCCCCCCACAATTTGAGGAGGATACCTAGTTACGCGCAAGGGATTAGTGGGGGGATACATAGCGGATCGAGGAATCAAGAAAGAAATTGTGTTTTTTTATTACACATATACTAGCACGCTAGGCGCGACTAAGACTAAGTTGGACGCACTTCGTGCGCCATATTACAATAAGCCAAACATATGGACTGTTCGGCAGGGTAATTATTGGACATGAAATGGGAGGATGGACGCTCTTATAGCAAAGGGGATTCAGATAGGTAGTCGACGTTACCAGTTTAGAGGGATACCTTACAAAAAAGTAGCCATTTGATGCATTTGTGAAATTTTGCCTATTTGGGCCCCTAGGTTTTTATCCCATCTCTCCTTCCGGTAGGGGTACCTCATCAAAATTGAAAAAAATTTTCGGAATCGTATTCTCCATGTCGAAAAACACGCAGAGGCGTATTTTAAGGGATGCAATTCTCCCCCTCTATCGCTGGGAAAATGAAAAAATTTTCATAATGGTCCCCTTATGTTTTACCTAAAAAAATTTTTCACCAAAAAATGTCCAAAATTTGCCATTTTTCAACAAAAATTGCACTATTTTAACAAAAAATTTCAATTTTTTAAACTAACTTTTGTCAAAATTTACAATTTTTAGCAAAAATTTCAGCTTTTTTTTGGCCATTTTCGGCAATTTTTCACAAATTTTGAGATTTTTTGGAAAATCGAATTACAGTATTGCTCACAACCGGGGCAATACTACATACGGACACAGATTAACTTTTTATATTTATGATTTGAGACAAAAAAGGTTAGCAAAAATTTTTGGAGGATACCTAATTTGGTTTGACAATTTGGGAAGTCCTTTCAACACTGCCCTAAAATGATCAGGGAAGCATTTTCGCTGCTCAGAAATTCGCGCGCGCATTTCTCGCATAAAATTAACCCGAGAACTTTAATCAAAACGAAGTTTTTGTTTTAGAAGTTTGTCCGACGTTGAAATAAAAGTTGTGGACGAACTTTTGACCTATATTTGTTAGGATACAAACTCAAAAAATTATTTTTCAAGGAAATTATGTACCTGTTCTGCCAACTTTGCACGTTGAACCAATTCATCTTTATTGTCAGCCATTTTGTTTCAATTCTGGTAAAATTGATAGATAAGCTAAAAGATTTTTTAAATTGTTAATACGTGATGAATTAATAATTATATAGAAGACAGAAGTGTCAAAAATCAATTTTTTAGGCTTACTAAAAATTCTAGAAAAACCTAAAAATAACACATCTCCCTATTTTCCAATAAATTGACATAAACAAGAGAGCGCGAAAGAAAACGAGAATGGCACTCTATGGAAAAATTGATCGACTTTTTGCAACCGATACAACGCAACTCTTTCTTTCCTTTCGTTCTCCTGCCTCGTTTTCTCATTCGAATGAAATGAATGCTCTCGCTTTTGCTATTTCGAAATTTTGGGTATGTTTAAATTTCGCGCTTAATTTGGGTGTCTCTAAAATGATTGTTTGAAAGTGGTAATTATCTTTGTCATTTTTTCGTTTAAAGCAGCGCGTAATTCAAAGTTTGTCATCAAAAAATCATACATGGACAAGGGGTAGATATATTCACCTCCTTCATCATTTGGGGTTAGAAATATAGAAAAAACATAAGGGGGTATACATGGGCAAGGGGGAGGACTGTTCCCCCTGACTTCTTATTGGCCGAAAATATTGATGACTACTTCTTATTTGCCATTTCATTTTTTTCATTTAAAGATTTTTATTTTGCCTCGAAAAGTTGAAAAAATACTTAAGGGTCTCCCTTAGAAAAATGCAAAAATAGAAGGGGGACTTCAAAAAATCGTGATTTTTACCTCTTTGGTGTTTTTTCAAATAAGAAGTGGTAAAACTATTATAAAATCGACCATTTCTTATTTTGGGCTCCAGTTCCGCCCCCCCTTCTTGCCCACGTATGTAAGGGGAGATCCTTATGTTTCATACCCTTTCGTAATAGACCTGACCTTTTTCGTTTCTTTTAAAAACATTTCGTTTTGAATAGCTGTAATTTATCAAGCAAAGTTTCTGCACCTTTTATTCAAAAAATGTGGATATTTAGGGAAATATGTTGTTTGGTTAAATTTTTTCAAAAAACACAAGGGACGCTTATAATTTTGACAATTTTATAAAATTTCGGAAAAAACATAAGGGGGAACCCTTATATTCTAGATCCCTTTGTATTTTGGCCAAAAATATCGACCCCCTTGTCCATGTATGCAAAAAATTATTTGGAAAGTTTTCTTTTTTTGTTCAAATTCCTGCACTAGCTGAAATAAGTTCAGGGCCTCCACTAATTCGTCTTGAAGATTTCGAGACTGCATTAATTGCACGTTTAGGCTGCGGTCAAGCATGTCAAAATCAAATAAATTACTTGAAAATTTTTTGACATGCTTGACCGCAGCTTTAGGAGCTCGTCTCAACATCGAGACGGCTTTTTTCTGCCAGATGAGCAGAAAATTAAATTTCTCTATAGGATGCGCGCTAGCAGTCGTGAAATTGCAATAAGGACCGCCACTAATTCGTTCGAAAATTTTTGACTTCACTAATTTACTGGGGGGAGGCAAAAGTTTCAGAAATTTGTCCAAAAGTTTACGACCAGGTGGACAAAAGTTTCAGACAATTTTCACAATACATTTTACAACAACGTTATAATATTTTTATTTTAATCTAAGTGCGTATATTATGTATGTACAACAAATAAGCACCGTTTAAATTATCTGAAACTTTTGCCCCACCCATCTAAGACCCCTAATACCAGAATAGCAAAAAGTTATATAAAATGGATGGCACCGCATGAAAAATTTATAAAACTGCAAAATACATATTATTGAAACGGAAAAAATGATTCCAAAGATTTGGGCGCTCCCCATTTTTAGGACGCCATGTCTCACGGGGTAAATTTATGCGGAAAATCGATTGTACACATTAACAAAACATGAAAACGAGTTTTTTTTCGCAAAATGAGCCATATATACAGGTTTTTTTTATTGTTCCCACATTTCAAAAATTGAGTTTAAATCCGTTTCCGTCGCTCGATGGCTCAATCGAACGTTCTAATCACGGGATTTTTGTACAAAAAATTTAAGCCTTTATTTTCGCTTTTTTAGCCCAAAATACTGTGGTACTGGGGTAGAAACCTCAAAAATTGTAATTTTCAGTATTTTGGGCTAAAAAGCCGAGTTTTAAAAGCTTTTTCAATAAAAAAAATTCTAGAAAAATCCCGTGATTTGGGCGTTCGAATGAGCCATCGGGCGATGGAAACGGATTTAAACTCGATTTTTGAAATGTGGGAGCAATCAAAAACAACCTGTACTTCATAAACATGTGACACATTTTTAAGGCTGCTCGATAGCTGTAATAAACAGCGGTTTACGACAATAAATGTCGAGTCGTAATGCATTACAATTCGTTGTATTGCAAAACGACTATTTGTAAAGCGATTTGAATTGGTCGATGTATTGACACGAAAACCCTGAATTTCAGCCAGGGATCGAACGATAGATCGTTGGATTACTTGAATCATTATGAGTACTTTAATTCTCACCATATAATTCGAAAACCAAACAGGAATGAAGAAATAATTATTAACATTTTAATTTTTCCTCTAAATCTCGAGTTATTTCTACCATAATTTGAGATTTACAGGAAAAATCAAATTTCAATAAGGATTTTCTTCATTCCCGTTTGGTTTTCGAATTATATGGTGAGAATTAAAGTTGTTCAAATGATCCAAGGAATCCAACGACCTATCGTTGTGTTTGTTGTTCGACCCGATTGAAATTCAGGTTTTTCGTGTCAATACACAGATCAATTCAAATCACTTTACAACGAGATGTAATGCATTACGATTCAGGTAACGTCGTAATCTACATTTGTAATACGACAGCTAACGAGCAGCCTAACAATAATCACATGCTTATGAAGTAGATACGGCTCATGTTCCGAAAAATACTCGTTTCCATGTTTTGCCAATGCGCGCAATCAATTTTCCGCATAAAGTTCCCCCTAAAGAGGTCATTTTCAAAGCAAAAGCTATAAAAATCACGTTAAGTGGGGTCGCTAATCCTTAGTAGCACCAAATTTTCATTTTTCGAATTTCGAGGAGGGCGGCCCCATTCTTATTTTTAAAAAAAAAGTAAAAATTTCTCAAAAGGGTTTTCTTTAAAAAGTTGAAAGAATTCTGGTTAAATTGCAGGTTAAAACTAAAAAATCTCAAAAGAACTTTCAAACAATACTACTGATTTCTTCCTATTTAGAAAATACAGTTTTTCGTAAACTATTAGAAATTTCGTTGCGTTAAATAAGTCTTTTTAAAATTACTAGCGATGACAATTTTTTTATCTCTCGTCAACAAAAACTTTTTCCGAAAATACGGCAATCCAAATGAGAAAAAACGGTCCAACGTGTCTAACTTTTTCGGAAGTCAGTCGGTTTAAACTTCTCGACTTACAACTGGATTTAGTGTATCTATAGAGTGGCAAATTTTTATTTTTTATGAAAATGGTTAACAGAAGTCGTCTAAAACTTGGTCAGGTTTAGCTCGGATCAGCTCAAATCGCACGGAATCGTGTTTTTCGACCGCAAAACCCCCTAGAACTCAAAATCGGCATAAATCAATGTACTTTCATTTTTTACCACATTACCTGGGAACGCCGGGGGTCAAAAATGAAAGTCTTAACAGTAACGATAAATTTTCCGATTTTGAGTTCTAGGGAGTTTTCGTGGTCGAAAAACACGATTCCGAGCGATTTGCACTGCTCCGAGCTCAACCGGACAGAGTTCTGATGGTGTAATTTTTCACTGTAGTCAGGGCCTCCACTAATTGCATCTCGAAATTTTGGAAGCACTAATTGCCGCACTAATAGCAATTTGGGGCCGCCACTAATTCGTTCGGAAATTTTTGACTTCACTAATTCCGTTCGGACACATCACTAATCGGCATTCGGAAACGTTCCGACGCGTTCGGAAATGTTCGGACGAGCGCCCGAACACAATTAGTGAAGTTATTAGTGAACTAAAGTCCGTTTGGGAGCCGTCCGAACGTATTAGTGGCGGCCCTAATTGCAATTAGTGCTCGTCTTGATGCTTTTTTTAAATTACGAATATCTTTTCACGAATTTTCGAATGTTGTCTTTTACATTTTTATGCAACTTATTATGGGCTATAAATTTACTGAAGACCACATTCGATAATTCGTTACCCTGGAGAATAAAATCGTCTCGACGCCATCTATGCAATTAGTGCTTGTCTCGAAATCGTCGAGACAAATTAGTGGAGGCCCTCAGACTAATGTCCATTTGAAACACACATGACCCTATAAATTTATAGATTTTGATTTTATGTTTTCTATATACTTTGTGTAAATCAAAGTTCAAACAAAATTATGGATGATGTTGAGTTGAATGTAAACCAATTAACGTCAAATTTTCTCCGCAAAGCATCAAAAATCAAAGAGGTTCCGTTGTTTGTACGAGCACATTTGTCGAAAAAAGCTTCGGAATTAATCAAGGTATGCGAGAGACTCGAATTTGATTGCGTCTATTTTAGGAAGAAAGTGAACGGCGTCAATATGATATATGTGCTCGCTGTGGCTTGAAGTTGAATGTAGAAAATGTTGGGATTCGAATAAGAAGTAAAATCTCACGAAATGTCTGCCGAAAGTATGTTTTAAAGATTTAAAGGAACTGGTAACGGAGAAAAAGTTACCATTTTTGTTGATATTCTTAAAGTTCATAATAAATGGATCATTTTTTACGATAAAATTCTGAATCGCTCATGTTTCGATTGTGGAACAAACCTTCTTCGTGCTTCAATTCCAATTCTATTTCAGCTTGCAGAAACGAGATTCAAGATGTCCGATCGCTCATTATCTCAATAACGATTCAGAATTTTTACCGTAAAACAAAATTGCTCCAGAATATCAACAAAAATGGCAACTTTTTTTCCTACCAAACTGGTTCTTTAAGCAATACCGATGTTTAAAAAATCGTAATTTTGCTTTTTTGGTGACAATTTTTCAAAAATCACCTATAAGGGGTATTTTCATACGATTTTTGAAAAAATTTCGCCAAAAAACGCAAAAGTACGGTTTTTTTGCTCATCCTGTATTTCAAGGATAGAAAATTTTACGAAAAATTTTTGGCCGCAGATACTGTTTTATGCTATATCCTTATTTTTAGAAAATTGATTGTAAATTGCATTGGCTGTCAATTTCATATATGTAAATTAGAGTTGCCTAAACTTAAGGAAAAATCGGCTCCATCATCTTTAATAGAAATGAGGACACCTTCGTCTAAAATGCTATCTACATGCTCTGCTACACCTTTAACTAGTCTAAACAAGTAAATTTTTAAAACTTTTCTAACCATTTTTTGGTAGTTTCTGAGGTGTACCTTTTTAAGATGTTTTCAAAATGTTTTTTTCAAATTCACTTTTTAAATCCAAAACTGACTATAATTTTTTAGCACTCCGTTAAAGGCTTCCACTAATCGAAAACGTGATAAAGTGAATAAACTTCAACGTTTAGCAGCCCTTCAACAAGCTGGAATAGAAAAGGTTTCTGGACCACATAGTTCTCTATCTTCATTTCTCAATTCATTGAAGAAATAGAAAATGTCGAAATATTATTGTACACGCTGAAAATAGATATTTTTTATGAACGTTGAAGAAAATCCACAGAATGGGATCTTACTTTATTGGAACTTGACCAATCAACAAAAAGGCAGTGCAGAATGTGTAATTGGCCGTATAATATAACTAGGTTGCAATACATTATCATTGTCTTATAATTATTGTTATGTTGTCCTTATTTACTTGAATGTAATTGGGTTTTGTAACCTGTTTCTGAGGAACTTAAATAAATTCAAAATCTCTCCACTTTGTGAAAACCTCAAGAAATCCCTCGAGTTTAAAAAGGACGATTACTCTCTTATATTTATTTCGCCTCAATCATAGAACTCCTTGTAGACGTTATAATTTTCCGTGATTCCTCTCAATGAATTCTACAAACTAATGGAGCGATTTTTTCTTTTTATATCGAAAAATTAGACTTTTTTCGAAAAACCGTATTTTAGGGGTAGTTTTTTGCACTTGGGTTTATCTCGAAACTTTTTGCATGCGCTCAAAAAGGCTTCTGGATCTTGAATAAAAGCAAAAACTCAACGGAAAACAAAAAAAAGTTAGCTGAAGAGCGTGAATTATCTGACAGGAAGTGGAAAAAGACCAAAAAAGCTATTGCGTGATAAAGAAGAGTTTGAAAAGGCGCTTGGAACACAAGAGTTGGAACACAAAAAGCGACAGCTAGAGAAAAAGAATATTATGCTTTATAATTACTTTAAAATGTATGTAATGTGTTTTTACGACAAAAATAAATCATTTCGAATCGGTCGGCTCAACTTTTCGCATACTTTGGATAGTCGTGTAATAGGAGTCTGAAGAAAACAGTACAGACTAAGTGATACACCGTCCCGAAAGGTGCGTTAAAAAACTATTTTTGTATGTCCATATTTGGAAGAATTGAATTATATTGTTACATAAATTTAGATTTCGACAAATTTATTAAAATTTTGAGATGTACATTTAAAAAAGAGATCATAAGAAAAAAAGCTCTATTTTTATGTTAAATAAAATAGTTTGATTTCAATATCTTACATAA